>QAPG01000007.1:15221-274290 GCA_004366825.1 Colletotrichum spinosum | reverse complement strand
CCCCCCCCGGGCGCCCGCCTCTGCGTTTTTGGAGGTCTGCACCCTCTTGGCTCTTTACATAGTCCTCATTTCCCTCAACACGACCACATGTCGCGAAAAAGAGTTGGGAGACATGAAAAGACGCGGCGGCGGAGTTTGGGGCTAATGGCAGGATTGCTCCTCATGGTGCCTCATCGAAAGCGCCTCATCTCCATGTCGGCGCGGGAGAGGGAAGGGCGGCATCCGTCAGTTGTCAGAGTTGCAATGAGGAGAAGAGTTTGTCAACTTTGTCGCCTTTGGTTTCCTGTTGGCATTCTGGCTCTGCTCCATTTCTCAACGTGCTGGTGGCCGTTTGGGCATGGGCAGCCAAGGGCGGTGTTCTAGATCGCGATCCACAGAATTCTGCAGAAAAATAGTCAGCGCGCCCAAGCAGAGGCCGGTCCAGCCTGCCACATGGCGGCATTCCATCGTCACATCTGCCCAAGCCCCCTTCCCCCAAGGGCAACGCGCCCTTCTTATCGCGATGATCCATAGCGAGCCTCGATTGCCAGTCGGCATGGAGCAGGAGTCATGAGGGGCGGCGGGCTGATTGGGTTGTAGTTGGAGCTGGGCTGGCACGCAACAGCAGCAGCAATCGATAGGTTCGTGACACAGCAGCAGCAGCAGCAGCAGCAGTCACAAATCAAGAGTAACGCAGAGGTTAATTCGGAGAGAGGAAAAGCTGTCCGCGGAGTTGGAGTAGGTGGAGATTTGGGGTGGAGCGTGCCGAGGCCGACAGGGGTTAGAGTTGTCGCGTTGGAGATTTGTGGAGGAAGAGAGCAGCCGAAGGAGGGCGTGCGTGTGGGGAAGAAACAAGACGCATCAAGGCCAGGGAGGTGGGGGCGTGGGTGTCTCTGGAAATGCAGAGGGCGTGTCTGCATGCTAGCAAGAGACAGGGGACAGCTGGGACACGGGAAAAGGGGGTGGTATATTGCGTTATGTCGCGATGTCGAACGAAATGACTTGATGCAAAGTTATCACCATCGCCGAGCACCACGCAGCACACACCACTCACCACGCGGCATATACCGTCACACCATACGCCAGCAGCTCACTAGACGAATACTTCCATGGCACAATCGAACAAGGCTCTTCTGCACCGATCCCCCTCTTCGGCCGATCCGTCATCCGTAAAACGACCACGTCAACACACCCTGCACACGCCGGCTTTCACGCTTGACCGCCCGGGCTCTCCGGCAAACCCGTCCGGTCCCCTAGGCGAGCACAGGGCTAGGGTTCTCCCGAATTGCCCGGATGGTCTCCCTCATCCGCGGGTTAGCGTCGAAGCTAGCCTCGATGAGGTCCACGACTTCGTCCGCCGAAAAGTACAAGCTGAGCTCGCTATCGCACCACAGGTACTTGACCTCGTTGAGGTTCGACTGGAGCACCTCGCTGAGGTACTTGAGCCGGAGCCACGTGGCTGCGTACTGCGCCGTTGTCGGGATCTCGTCTTTGCTGCCCGTCCCGGACACGTGCCCTGCCGTCCGTGAGGGGAGGAAGAGGTCGTCCAGCTCCGTAATCTTTGCAATGAGCTGCGCGATACCGTACGCGTCGTCCTGCCCGATTGACGACGAGTCCATCACGTCGCCGATGATCTTGGCCGAGATCGCGTCCACGAGTGAACCCATCGCCTGGTACCACACTGAGCGTGCGAGGATCGACTCCCACGTCACCGCCATGGACCTGACCCGCGCCACTGCCGAGTCCACGCAGCTGGCCAGTTCGTCCTGTTGCATCAGACTTTGATCGCCTGTGCATGTGCGTCAGCCTTGCTGTCGCGCTGTCGCTGCAAACAAAAAACACATCAGCCGAGGCTGCGGCGGGCTGCTTACCTCCCAGCAGATCGCGGAGGATCGTCTTCTGCACCCCGAGCTCGTTGGTGTACGCCCGTGTCGCAAAGTTTTGAAGGCTCTTGATGTCGTTGTCTATGCGCAACATGCTTTGAGCGCGTGGGGTCAGGTCCGCGCGCGATTTCCACGCCGATGCCAGGTCCGCCAGCCTCTCAGAGAGGTACATGGCATCGTTGTAAAGGAACCTGCGTTTCGGTCAGTTTGGGCGACGCTCGTGGCCCGGCCGACACTTACATGTTCCCGCCGATATCGAGCGCGTAGTAGTGCGGCGAGACAGCCCTAAACATGGCCAGGGCGAATGTCGGTAGACTAAACAGACCCGGCGCCGCGGCTGCGACGGGGCTGCTTTCGTACCTGCAGCTGTGAGTTGTACGTCCGCCCTCGGGCTGCATTCCGACTTACTCTGGCTGGGTCAGTGCAGCTCCGTCTTCCAAAATGGACAAGACGAGTTCGAGAACCGGTTCTGGCATGGACGAGATGTAGTACGTTTCCCTGAGCACCATTTCTCTGCTTTCGTCCTCGCCGGTGACCGCGGCCTTCTTCTTTAGTTTGGGAACCTGCGGCTGAAGTTCAGGCTGCGCCTGCTCTGCGTTGTCGTCTTCGCCGCCCCAGCCCCAAGCGTCGGCAGCGTCGTCTTCGTCAGCAGCCGGCGGCCCTGTCGCCTGTGGTTTCGCGTCTTTGCCGTCCGTCTGCTCTTCGTCGTCCCAGCCCCAGGCGTCTGCCCCGTCGTCTTCCTCTTGGCCTTCTTGGGCTGCGGCGTTGGCATCCGCAGGTTCATCGTTGTCTATTCCCCATGCCGCGCTCCAGTCGTCGTCCGTTGCGGTTCCGGCAGCTACGCCGTTTGCTGTCAACTGGTTGCCCTCGGAACGTGAGACCATCTGTTTTTCTACTTTTTCGACTTCTCTGGACTCTCCGATACCTGTACCACGTAAGCAAAGAAACATGATTGCGGCGGTGGGAGCCTACCATTGGAAAGTCGCTTCCGGACCGAGTCGAGAGCCGTTTCTCTACACTTGGCCAGCCATATGGACGGAGCGCTGCCAACCCACTCCTTGAGCTCGGTAAACCCTGTGAAGTTGTTCTCCTCGAGAACCTCGCAGAATGCACGCGCAGACTGGATCACGGCCTGGAAGCCGACGATGCCCTTTAATGTTGAAGGCACTGCTCCGTCCAGCCAGACCCTGATCAACCTTGGCACCAAGTCGTTCATCATAATAGGGCTGAAGAACATCACGAGATCGGGCGTGAGTCTTTGTGCGACAAACTCGACCAGCTGCCGCAGATCTGCAAAGAGCTCGTCTATAGACCGGCCAGCTTCGCCATGCAGTTCGACAGTGTTCTATCGATGGTCAGACAGATTCTCCTATAGGGACACGCTACTTACGTCGCTTGCACGAATAGACGGGAGAGACATAGATTCAGAGTTCATCCTGGGGAACACAATGGCCTGGTCGACGTCTTGCCATAATCGGGACATTCTTTCCTCGACCTCCTTGTAGGCCTGCAGGCCAATGATTGCTTCCGACAGGTTGATTTGCTCGCCTACAAAAGTCAGATGCTGATCCAAAGAGCAATCGCGTGACACGTGCCGTCCAGCTTCTCGTGTATCGTCAGAGAGCCTGCTTGCGTATCTGTGTGGACCAAGGATGCCCAAACGTGGTCAAAAACGTCGTGGACGCTCGACTTGAGCTCGAAGGCTCTCAAATCGAGCAGTCTCATGATGCGGCAAGTTTTCTTGTTCATCGGCACGGCATCGAGTTCCGCCCACGACTCTGGTCGCCGTTAGTCACGCCCGCGTCGGCACAAGGACTGCCACGTACTCTCCAGCCACCTGAGGGAGTCGATGATGCGCCGCTCGTTCATCGCCTGCTCGACCTCCCCCAACAACTCGTTCACGTGCTGGACGCCCCTCAGCGCCTCGTGAAGCTGTTGGGTGTAGAGCACCTCCCGTTCGAGGAAGCGCACATGGTCCTCGGCATCCTGGATGGCCTTCCCAGACACTTGAGGAGCCTCTGATTGGCGAACAATATCATCGGCCAGCCTCTTAGATCGCAGAATATCTTCTTGTAGCGTCTTTGCGTTGTTCACCCATGAACTGACATCCCCTTTCGTTTCCTCGTTGATCGTGTGGATTTCGGACTGCGAGCGTCAGCAGTTGTCCCGGCGCCCGCACATGGTCTTGCGTACCTCCAGATCCCCCTTTGCCTGCTCGAGAGCTTCAATCGCCGGCGACAAGTCGGTGGAAGAGAGCGACAGGGAAGACGCCTGCTCGTCTGGGAAGCTGCCTTCCAGGGCGAAGCCGACGATGGCTTCCCCGAGTCGTAGTGGCGTACGTGTGTCGACTGCAGCCATATTCTCGGTCCGTCGTGGAGCGCGAGCTTCACAAGCAGCTACTCGTGACTAGCTTTCGCGCGGATCGGTCGACACGATAGATGCGCCAGCGGTCGGGGGATGGCCGGATTACAGTTCGAGGTAATTGCTTATAGGTGGTAAAGCTGTTGGAGCCGATCAATACTATGAGTTCTATAAGCGACGGATAGGGAGGACTCTGCCTCGTCGCGTGTTCCAGCTCAGGGAAAGCAATAACTCCACGGCAGTGGAAATAGCGACACAACTGTCCGAAAGTACCTTTGGCCAAACCCAACGTCACCAGTCACGCCGTTGGCAGTACGTACCCTCAATCCTCTTCCGATATTGTACCGGGCGCCAGGCGCCAGATAAGATAAGCCGAGGCGGCAAGAATCCAATCGGAGGCCGTGTGTCCGCCCGCGTAGTATGCTAGGGTGCAAAATGAGAAAATAGCGACGAACCCACCGGTCCCTTGCCCTGGATTTGGAGGGGCAATCGGGTCAGTGCATCTATGAACGACGTCGTGGTAAAGTGCCCCGCGACAAGACGACGACTTACATTCACTTGCCGAACGTTACACTTTGGGGCTCAGGAGACCTACAGAAATCGACCGCATTCACCGCGCCGGCATTATTCGTTCACGAGACTATCCGTTTGAAACAAGGAGCTGCGAGTCGGCGGTTGAACAGCCGCTATTCGGTTTGCTATCACGGGCTGGTCGGTGTGTTGGAGGAGACCTCATTGGTGTATTTTTGCTCGGTCAACCAGGCTGAAGACACGGCTGTCTGCAAGGTGAGCTGATTCGGGATCATGTCTGTCATCTTCCATTCCTCTTTGGGCATCGATGCCCATTGGTCCCAGACCAGTCGTTCTGTACCCCTCCTAGAGGGTCGAGATGGCGGCTCCAACAGATCTACGGAGACCTGCAGAGGCATGGCAATGCGTCTTTTGCCTTTCTGCTTCGAGTAGTCTTTTCAACGCACTCTAAAACGCGATGCTGGGCTTACAGACTGGCCAAGTGGCATGCGCCGCGGCAGTGATTCTTGTGGCTGCCTGCCTCTCAAACATATATCTCCATCCTGAGTGTCTCTTGTTTTCTTGCAATGAGTACGTCACACCTGGTTGCTCTTTTCAGTCATCGGTCAGCGTTGGCCAGCGTTGGACAAATCGTTTGAACACTGTGACTGTGATACCAAGCGGTAACACGGTCTTGAGATGGGTGGTGTCTCATCGCATTACCCATGCTTGGTCTGCGGTGGATTGCTCGTATGACACTCCAAACTTTGAGGGCAATCCTACCACTCTGCAGCCCATCGACCTTCCTCTCTTGTTTATTTCCCTGCCCCGACGGATGATTTAACTTGCCATAAATGTCCTTCAAGCCGTACGTCTTGCACCCAGAGGAAGCTGACGTGCTCCCAGATCTCATCACGCCCAGTTTAGCACCAAGACCGCCATCATGTCGCCAGAGGAGCAGGGCAAGCCGCAGCCGCGGTTCCGCAAGATCCAGAGCTTCAAGACCGACTATGCCCCGTGCCAGATCAGCCAGTACGTCTCTGAGAGAAGCGGCATGCAGGTCGTCGTCGCCGACCGCAAAGGCCCCAAGACAAACGGCTACTTCACCCTGGCCACCGAGATCTTTGATGACTCTGGCGCGCCTCACACCCTCGAGCACTTGGTGTTCATGGGTTCCAAAAACTACCGGTATAAAGGCCTGCTCGACAAGTTGGCGTCTCGCGCCTACTCTGGAACCAACGCCTGGACCGCGACCGACCACACAGCCTACACGCTGGAGAGTGCCGGCTGGGATGGCTTCTCTCAGATTCTGCCCGTGTATCTCGAGCATGTCATCTTGCCCATCCTGACGGACGAGGCATGTGTCACCGAGGTCCACCACATCGACGGCGAGGGCAACGACGCGGGTGTTGTGTACTCGGAGATGCAGGCTGTGCAGTTCAAGAGCGCCGAGATGGCGGACCTCAAGGCCCGTCGCCTGCTGTACCCGGAGAACGTGGGTTTTCGGTACGAGACTGGCGGCATGACCGAAGCCCTTCGCGTCTTGACTCCCGATCGAATTCGCCAGTTCCACCGGGACATGTACCAGCCTCGCAACCTCTGCGTCGTCATCATTGGCGAGGCGGACCACGACAACCTGTTGCAGATTCTCGACGAGTTCGAGGAGAGCATCAAGGACGACCTCCCACCCCTGGACTCGCCCTTCCAGAGGTACGGCTTCTTTCGTCTTGCAAGGGAAAGCGTGCTAACATCGGCAGGCCATGGATTGACTCGGCGCAGCCCCCAGCCCTGAAAGAGTCCGTCATCACGACTGTCGAGTTTCCCGAAGAAGACGAATCCGTCGGAGAAATCACCGTGGCCTTTTTCGGTCCCAACAGTACCGACATCATAGCGACGTCCGCGCTCAACGTGCTGCTGACGTATCTCTGCGGGTCGTCGGTTTCGATTCTGGAGAACGTCATCGTGGAGAAGGAAGAGCTGGCCAGTTCCGTCACGTACTGGTGGGATGCGAGACCAAACTCCGTCATCTGGTTCCAGCCGACCGGCGTCGAAACGGAGAAGCTCGAACTTGTGGAGAAACGGTTGATCGACCTGCTCAAGGAGGTCGCCTCGAAACCCCTCGACATGGAGTACCTGACGGCGTGCATTCACCGCGAGCGCCTCCAGGTCAAGTTTCAGGCCGAGGAGTCGGAGAGCTTCTACTCCAACAACATCATTTCGGACTACCTGTTTGGCAACCGTGACGGCTCGACCCTCAAGGACCTGGAGTCTCTCTCCGAGTACGAGGTGCTGGAGAAGTGGACGGATGAGCAGTGGAGAGGCTTCTTGCGCAAGTGGATATCCGACGCTCCTCACGTGTCCATCCTCGCGAAGCCTTCCAACGAAGTGGCCAAGAAGCAGGAGGCCGAAGAAGAGGCGAGGCTGGCCAAGAGAAAGGCAGAGCTCGGTCCGGAGGGCCTTGCGAAGCTCAAGGAGCGCTTGGACGCCGCAAAGGCAAAGAACGACGAGCCTATCCCCGCCGCCGTGATAGACCAATGGTCTGTCCCCGGCACCGACTCGATCCACTTCATCGAGTCGGAAACCGCGAGGGCCGGCCTCGCCAAGAGCCTCGGCCTCCCGGACAACTCGGCGCAGCACATCATCAACAGCGCGAAGCAGGGCAAGGACCCCCTCTTTATCCAGTTCGAGAGCGTGCCGAGCAACTTTGTCCACCTGACGGTCTATCTTGGCACGTCCCAGGTGCCCCTGCAGCTGAAGCCTCTGCTTCCCATCTTCAACGACAACTTCTTCAACACGCCCATCATGCGCAGCGGGGAAAAGGTCAGCTTCGAGCAGGTAGTCATGGAGTTGGAGCAGGACACCATCAGCTACGGTCTCCGCTCGACAAGAGACTATGGCGACCCGGACGGTATCATGATCCAGTTCCAGATAGAGCCTGAGAAGTACTCGACCATTATCAACTGGATCCGTACCATGATGTTCGACAGCGTCTTCGACGTCCAGCGTCTCAAGGCCGGCGTGCAGAAGCACCTCGCCGACATCCCCGAGATGAAGCGCGATGGTAGGTCCATGGCGGCCGAGGTTGACATGTCGATCCACATGAAGAAGGAGTCGTACTCCGTTGCCAAGCGCGCACTTGTTCGCGCGGTTTACCTCCGGCGCCTGAAGAAGCTCATTGGCACCGACCCGGAGCTCGTCCTGTCGTGGTTCGAGCAGCTGCGCAAGTCTCTCTTCACCTTTGACAACGTCCGCATTCTCGTCACCGCCGACGTTGCACGGCTGCCGGAGCCCATCGCCGCCTGGGACGCACTCAGCAGCACTCTCAAGCCCGCGGACGCGGTGATCCCCATCACTAAGCCGCACACCCTTCTCACGCCCGAGGGTCAAAATCCCGGCAAGGTCGGAGCGGTCATCGTCCCCATGACATCAGCCGACAGTTCCTTCGGCGTGAGCACCGCCAAGGGAATCACCTCCTTTGAAGACCCGCGGCTGCCGGCCATCATGGTCGCCATCGGTTACCTCGAGACCACGGAGGGGCCCCTCTGGAACTCCGTCCGGGGTCAGGGTCTGGCGTACGGCTCGTACTTTGGCCGCGAGCTCGACACCGGCGCCATGCAATACAAAGTGTACCGTTCTCCGGATGCGAGCAAGGCGTTTGCCGCCTCCCGGGAGACCATCCGCAAGATCGCCGAGGGCGAGACCCCGATCGACCGACACCTCAAGGAGGGCGCCATCAGCCAGGTCGTTGTCCAGTTCGCTGATGAACAGTCGACGATGGCATCCGCCGCCGCCCAAAACTTTATGCTGGCTGTCGTGAGGAGTCTCCCCCTGGACTGGCACAAGAAGATTATGCGCGACGTCCGCGACGTCACCAACGAGCAGATCAAGACGGTGCTGAAGGAGCTCATCATGCCCCTGTTTGAGCCCAAAACGAGCAACGTAGTGGTCACGTGCTCGCCAATGTTGCAGGAGGTGCGTCCCCCTTAATTGAACCCCCCAAAGACGTGTCACTAACGGTTCGCAGAATATGGAAAAGGCCTTCAAGGAAGTGGGATACACAACGCAGGTCAAGTCGCTGTCCGACTTCCACGACGACTATGGGCTCAAGGGCGACGAGGACGAAGAGGAAGGTGAAGAGGACGACGAAGATGAGGACGACGATGACGACGACGACAGTGAGGGCGACTACAGTGACGAAGATTCGGAATGACGGAGTTAAGTAGACCAAGGTTTGGGAGATAGAGGTAGTACTGTGCTTTCGTCAATACGAGCCGATGCCATGATCATCAGCAGGCTCTGTCCGCACCGTCAGTCACTAGACGAAACATGGACAGTCCCGTCGATGCAAGATGATTGTAGCATTCAAGATAGCGGGCGCTACCGGCCATTTATCATACCCTTACACGGGAGACGTCTCCTTACGGGAACGCAGCTAAAATACAGCACTCCAGACACCAACCAGGCAGCCTCTTCGATGTACGACTCTGAAGCTTCGCCTGGGCTCCTTCCCGCGGGAAGACAAAAGGTAACATGCACGAATACGTATACACTCTAAACGACGCCTCAGCCATGCCAGCCGTGCCCCCTGAATCCGATGAACAAAACCTGCCAAAGAGAAAATGCTTAGGATATCACTTTTCTACCCCCCACCCCCCCTTCACGCGTTTCTTGAACCCCCACACCAGCGTCGACCTTATCTTGTCTCTAGTCCACGGTGTCGTCGTTCGAGGGCTGGTCTCTAAAGGATGGCGACGTGGGGCTGCTCTTCCTCAATAAACCGCTCGCTCCGCTGCGACTCCAGCCGCCGTTCGTGACGAGGTTCATGGCGCGGTGTTCCGCTGCCGTCACGTCGTCAATGTCGATATCGCTGTCCTCGAGGTCCTCCTCCAACGCCGTGCCGCGCGGGCTGAGCTTGCGCATCGGCAGTGATTCTTGGAACCCGTCGGCGTAGAGGTTCGGGTCGCGGCCCAGGACACGGTCGGCTTTGGAGGGCATCTTGCGCGCGCTGCCGTTGGCGTTGGGGCTCGACGTCGAGGTCGTCGGCGACGTCAGGTAGTGACGACCCGCGCCGTCAGGTTTCGGGGGCACCGGGCGCATGAAGACGGGGGGCTCGTCGGTGCCCCAGCCGGCGCTGATCTCGCGGGCGCGCTGCTCCTCGCGTTCTCTAGCGAGGCGCTCGCGCGCGGCAACCCACTTGGGGCTGGCCTCCCACGACCAGCCGTCGCCCGTGGTGTTGCACACCGGGACGAACCAGAACAGCGGCTTGTGGCCGAAGAGGTGCAGCAGGTTGCGCTTCGCACCGAGGTCGAACGCGTTGGGCAGCTTCTCCGAGTCCTGCTCGTCCAGGTACTCCTCGTAGCGCTTTTTTGCGCGGTCGCGCTCCATCTCCTCGTACGACTGGTGGACGGGTCTCGAGGCGCCGGGGAGTCCGCGGAACTCCTCGCCCTCCTCTGGTCTCGTGATGCCGGGTAGCGCGTTCGCGTGGATGTCGAGCAGCTGCTGGCCGTAGGCGGGCAGGGGAACACCGTCACCGCTATGCTGCGCAACAAACTGGCTCTTCATGGACTTTTTCAGTGGCGACAGATAACGCGTCTTTTCCAAGCACTCGATTGTCGTCTGGCCTCGGCTCGCCAGCATGATGTGCCACCCCGTGAAGGCGCCGACGACTATTCCAATGATGCCGGCCATGACACTGAGAATTACATAGTTGATGGGCATCAAGTTTTCGACGTAGGTCGTGTTGTTGATGACTTCCATGTATACCCAGCTTCCGGCGACGAAGAAGCTGTACAGGCAGAAGACGGTCGTGTAGATGAGGAACAAGAGAAAGGCCTTGTGGTTCTTCAACCCGATGCAGGTCGCCAGCCACGGGCAGTGATGGTCCATTTTCAACACGCATCGCCGGCAGGTGGAGCAGTGGTGGGCGCGGTCGGGTTTCCTCGCCTGGCACTTTTTACAAAATCGGATCTCGCCGTTAGCCTTGACCGTGAAAGAGGTGGCGGCGGGGGGCGCCTCGGTCGGAAGCGTGCTGTAGCCATTGTCGTTTGTCGTGCTGCCGGGGCTCGTGAAGACGGCGGTGGTGTAGGACCAGTTGAGCAGGCCGTAGAGGGCGATGGCGACGGTCGACGTTCCGGTGCCTGGGTGCGGCAAATGTCAGCTTCCATCGCGAGACCGAGTCACGGAGCAAACGGAGGACGTACCGAGCCAAGTGGCTTGCGAGGGTTCGGACCCAATGGTAACATCCACCCAGACGGCCCATGTCGTCAAGCTGTAGACGAAAATCAGGGGAATGTACGTCGCGAAGGTGCAGCAGCAGCGCTCCAGCTTTCGTGCCCAGCGACGAGACATGGTTTCGGGCGACGATTGCGGACGAGCAAGATCCATCCAAATCACTCGGAAGAGAAATCAGGAGGGGAGAAGGATCATGGCGGTCAAGGGCGACAAGTTGGAACGAATGCTGGCTCGCGGGCTGGTAGGGCGGCCCGTATTGCTCTACTGTGCTGCTCCGGCCTGGTTGGATAGTCAGGGGAAGTTTACCTGGACGTGGACCACGAGCAGGGGGACAATGGTGGATGCTGCATTGGGATCCGCCGCGACCGTCGACCTACTGCGTAGCTGTTGAGCGGGAAAGCCACGCCATCTTACGCAGGGAGCTGGGGCTGAGCATGGCCAACTTGCCTCCCGGCGGAAGCTCGCTAGGTGTTTTAGTCAGTCATTGACGGCCGCATTGTGGCGGTGTCTGGGTCCTGCCAGCGGTCCCGGCTCCCGCCTTTTCCGCGTTTCGTGCGTCCGGTAGTGGGTCTGTTTCTCCAAGTGTCCGGTAAACATGACGGACTGAACACTACGCGACGATGCCAGTTCAGCTGTAGAGTCTTCTTTTCTGGTGGAACGCATTGAGACATGCCATGAAGCAAGCCGTCAGGATTTCAGTGCAGGACGTCTGCAACGGAATCCCATGGATGAGGCGACTCGGCACGACGCCAACTTCCCTCCCATACATGCCGCTTGGGGTGTACACTAAAGACGATTAGAAAACACCACGAGTTGATCGATTAGTAACAAAATTGTGGGGGAAGCCTATCATTGGCTAGTGCAAGTAGGTTTATTGTGAGCAAATCTGGTGACCATCCATGCCCAGCCTCTGGTGAAACGCCTTTCCACTTCCACGACGGCTACGCACTAGAAGCCGGCATGTCCTCCTCGGAGAAACAAAATGACCGCTCGCTGAATCCCCTCTGAGAAAAAATGAAGTCAAAGTCGTGCAACATGAAGAGATTGACCCTGGAATCCAGGCTAGTCGTTGCCCTCAATGACCATACCGACTGCGTTCGGGACGCCGACGAGGACCTTTCCTCGGGGAACGCGGACGTCCTTGACCTTCATGCAGCCGAACACGTTGACCTCCTGGATGTTGGGGCAGCTGCGGAAGATGCAGCCGACAATGTAGTCATCAACCTCCTCGATAAAGCTGACCTCGAGCTTCAGGAGCTCGCTGTACTTCTTGTCCTCCGCGAATACCTTCTCGAGGGCCGGGCGCGAGATGTGCCGACAGCTGTGGACGTTGAGTTCCTTGATCTTGCGCCCCGAGTGCTGCATGAGGGCGATGAACCCATCCGAGCAAAGACCGTGGCCGAGCGTGTTCTCTCTGGGTCGGTTAGAGTCTCCGAAGCGACACTTTTCAAAGTCAATCTTTTCAATTGGCGGGTTGTCCCAGTCAGTAAAGAGCTCAACAAAGCCACCGTCGGTCACCTTGTCGCTGTCGGTGATGCGCAGCTTCCTCAGAGAGCGGCACGACGACTTGATGGCCCGCAGAACAGTGTCGTCCGCGTCGTAAAACATGTTCAGAGACAGCGTCTCCAGGTGCTGTCCAATGTCCGAGATGGTGCTCGAGATGCTGGCCGGCTTGATCTTGTTCTGGAGATGCAGCCCGAGGTGCTTCAAGCTCGTCATCTGGCCAATGTGCAAAACACCGTCATCGGTGACCTTTTGGTTGTGGTAGACCTTTAGGCGGGCCAGGTTGGGACAGTACTCTGTGATCAAGGCCAGGATCTCGTCTCCGAAATGTCTGTCCGTGTAGTAGACCCTGAGCGATTCGAGATGCGAACCCTTCTCCTTAAGAAATCGGTGCCACATGCCGTCGCTGAGGAGATTGGCTCCATGCAGATAGAAGGATGTCAGGCTGATGTCCCGGCTCAAGAGATACCCCATGACGGAGTCTTTGAACTGGATGGCATTGCGTGCCTTGAACCCCTTCAGATTGGACGCGACCTGGAAGATGGAGATGAAGTCCTCGGTGAAGAGCTTGGCGCCATCGTAGATGTTAACGAAGGAGGTCGAGGGTTGCGTGAACAGAGCCAAGGTCTGGCGGTTGAGGAGCCTGCGCTTGGAGAACAGCCGAGCGATCCTGTCAACGATGTGGTCAGGGAGCTCGCCCAAGCTGTCTGCGAGATCGACGTTCTTGGCCAACGTCTCGATGCAAAGCGTCGTCAGCTTCTTCGCACCAGTGTGGTAGGTGCCGTCCAGGATGCTGCTCTGCGCCTTGCGTCGACCGCCAGTGCCGGCAGCTTTGCGAGGTTTCTTGGGAGCACGTTTGTCGTTCGCAGCGGCGTCCTTGCTGCATTTGGCACACAGGAGGCCGCCGTTGGGTCCGGTGCGGGAGTAAGGGGTGACTGTGAAGCGCTTCTGGCAGATGTCGCAGTTGTCCATCTGACCAGGAAGAGGCTGCGACATTGACTCCATGACAGCGCGGGCAATGTCGTCGTCGTCTTCAGACTCGTCAGCGAGGCGCTTGCGCTTCTTAAACGCCCGCGACGCCTTGATCTTGGCGATGGCCTGTTGCTCCTTGATCTTGCGTCGAGTCTTCTGGGCATCGGTCTCCTTGCGAGCACCCGAGGCGGGCTCCGATGGCCCAGCTTCCTCGTTGTCATCATCAGCCTGCTGGGCCTCGGCCTCCAGGTCGGCCTGGGCCTGGGCCTCGACACTCTGAGCTGCCGCGGCGCGTCTTCTGTCTGCATTGAGACGTATTTGGTTGGCAGATATGTTGTGAGACTGCAAAGTGGTCAACAACGAAGTTCCAACGGGTGGAACACACTTACAGCGAGGTAATCGGTCAAAGCTGACTGTCTGGAAAAAAGGTCAGCATCAGTTTGGCTATATCAAAAACCAATGCTTACGGTCCGGAAATATGACGAGCAGAGCGAGTGGTCGCTTGAGGCTGGGCCTGTTGAGCAGCTTGGTTTCCAGCATTTTGACCCTGTGCCTGGACTTGAGCCTGGGCTTGAGCCTGAGCCTGAGCCTGAGCCTGGGCCTGAGCCTGGGCTTGGGCTTGGGCTCTTGATGAGGATCTTTGTGAAGCCCGAGGACGTGCCATTTTGGTGGTGAGTCTCAACAATCGCTGTTTCTGAAGCTGGGTTGTTTCCCCCAAGAGGATGTGCACCTTGCTGTTGTAAGTGAAGGGAAGAAGGCTTTGCCTGTAGTGGCGAAACTGGCAGTCACTCTAACAGAGCTCAAAGGGAAAGTGCGACTGCTAGGTACCTACTTGGTAAGGTACTTAGGCCTTTCTCCATAAACCTGGTTGGTGCCCCACTAACCTATTTCTCATTTCGCACTGTGCCTCTGATCGCAGTTGACAATCCACTGAAAGCTCTGTAGCCACCTTGTGAGGGGCTTCTATCAAACGAAACCCAGGAGATGTTTGAAGAGTCTCTCGTTTGCAAAGTCCGAACCAAAAACGATGATGGCTGATGATGTTACGGGAAGTGACGGGGAAAAGGTGTCGTTTTCCTGAATCGAAAATGACGACCCAGCGAAGCTATCTAGCGATAGTGAATCAATCTCGTCATCAACAGCGTCGTCCTGTGAATCAAGACCGTGTCGCCTACCAAGTTCTGTGACGATGCGGACTGTAGAGCAGGCAGCTGTCAGGGGTTTTAATTGAAGTGGGGCAGGTAGGCCAACGGGAAACGTGGGGCAGGAGCCACTTCACCGGAGACGTCGGGGACAAGATCGATCGCCCCAATCGGCCTCGGCGCCTCTGCGGGCTGTAGGTTGCTGGAACTTCAGGGGCGTGGAGATCAAGAGAGAGAGGACGGAGACACTTCATTGACGGAACTGACACCTTGCTATCAACTTGTATGCTTCAGACGAAACATCAAATACATGTCGAGTTCTCAAATTTGCTTTGACTGATACCTATTTGCTTTCGAGTACAAGTCCATTCATCTGCCCTTGGGTAGCCAGGCTTGCTGCACCATCAAACAACACAGGAACTGTTTGCCTTCCCAACAACAAGGCACAGACTAGCCTCAGGAAAAATTCACTCCCTTGTCCCTTGGAGGCAAACTACCGCTCCTTTTCTATCCCTGATAAAGAGGTCATGTGACTTCGTGTGAAAATCCCGCCAGTCAATCACCGCGTCTCAGCTTCGCCCACCTTTCTCCTGCGATTGGCCTCTGCACACCAGGCAAAAGAGGACCACATCCCAGACAAAGTACCAAGCTGGTGGCAACCTTCGAGTCTCCCCTGGTTTTTCTCACCACCACCTCTTCTTCCCGACATCCACTTGGGTCTTTTTCTTTTCCAATCCATTGTCACTACGCGTAGGGAGAAACTGCAGCTAGTCAGCCAGGTTTTACTCCTCTGCAGCTGAAAAAGCCCTTGCTCTTCTTTCCTTATTCGTCAACCGACAGTGCAGCGCAGGGTGGCCCATCGGTGATAAGCTCTGGTACTGTTTGCCACACGCCGAGCTTTGTCCCGCCCATCCCAACTGTCGACTACCTTACCACCAAACTCTCACACACATCTGTGAGAGTCAATCAGGACACTCATTTTCCTTTCATCTGCCTGTCCTTCGACACCATCATCTCATCATTCAGCGATTTTACCCATTGCAGTATCAACACCAAGCGGATCGCGATGTCTGACCTCCCTGGATCGCGCCGTAGCTCTAGGCGCTTCTCTGTGGCCGGTAAGCAGGCTGCTCCTTCCGTTTGGTTAAACCAATTGGGATATTCGATTGACATTGTTCATAGATACTCCTGAGCTCGGAACTGGTCGCGTCACTAGATCTGCTTCGTCCAGGAACCTAGGTCTCCCCACTGTGACCTCAACTCCAGCGGGCTTTAAGAGAGGCCGGGGCAGACCTAGCAAGGCCTCAACCAGCGCCAACGATTCAGCATCGTCGGCGCCCTCTGCTACTGCTTCAGCTGATTTTACTTCAGCCAGCGAAGCTTCGACCCCAGCTACCAGCAATGTAGCCACTCCGGCTCCCTCAATACTAGCTGGCACGGGACCTCACCCCTCTAAGACGAGCTTCGACGTTCAGCTCCCAACCGCCGAAGGCTTGGCTAGCGAGAGAGCTCTTCGCCGAAGCAAGCACTCCATCATGCCCGTCAAGCGCAAGCGTCTCGACGGCAGCGATGACGAAGAGGAGGAGGAGTACTCTGACACCTCGCCCGACGCCGTCGTGGCTCGCCGCCTGCAAGCCGAGGAGAACCGCAAGCGTCCAGTTCAGCTCTCTGATGCTGAAATCGCCAGCCGTCTGCAGCAGCAGGAGTATGACAACTCGGACGACGGCCCCCGCTTCTCTCATCGTGCTCGTCGTCGTGTCCTCCCAGTGAAAGTTGCCTCGGACGCGCCACGTGGAAAAACCAAGGCCGATGCCGGAGCTGATGAGTCTGATGATGAGCCCCTTGCGCTGCGAGCCAAACGTGGACGGGCCAAGAACAGCGTCTCCGCTACGACGCGCGCAGTCAAGAGGCGAAAAAGGGCAGCATCTTCCTCCGACGAGATTGGGTCGACCGACAGCATGGAGCTGGATGATTCTGATGACGATGCCGACTCGTATGATGAGCTCGAGGATGTTTTGCTCAAGTCTCGGTCGGCCACCAGGACCAGAATGACACCGGCGAAGAAGTCCAGAGCAACAGCGCCTGCCAGGGGCGAGCCCTCGGCTTCTACCGCCATGTCTGCACCTCGTCCTTCTGCTGCCGATCTGGGCGACCTGCCCGACGACTCGGACGCCTCGTCAAGTCTCTCCAGCTTCGTCTCTGACGATTCTCAAGCCTCAAGCGATGGCGATAGCAACGATGATCTGCAGGCTGCCATCGTCAGGCAATCCCGCGATCGTCGTGCGTACCGCCAGGGCAACCGACGCCGCGGCAGATTCGAGCGCGACAGACTCGAGCACCATCACCCCGAGATTAAGACCATGTGGGACGAGCTGGAGGCCTTGCCGCCCATCCGACCCGACAAGATTGCCCAGCCAAGCCAGATTTCCCGCCAGCTCAAGCCCTTCCAGCTTGCGGGCGTCGCGTGGATGATCGAGATGGAGAAGACCGACTACAGGGGCGGCCTGCTCGGCGACGAGATGGGTCTAGGCAAGACCATCCAGGCGGTGTCGCTGATAATGTCCGACTTCCCCTCGAAGCTGCCTTCTCTCGTCCTCGTCCCGCCTGTCGCCCTCATGCAGTGGCAGCAGGAAATCCAAGCCTACACGGACGGCACGCTCAAGACCTTCGTCTACCACGGCTCTCTCAGCAAGACCAAGCAGATGACACTCGAGCAGCTGAAGAAGTTTGATGTCATCATGATGTCGTACAACAGTCTGGAGTCCATGTACCGGAAGCAAGAGAAGGGCCACACCAAGAAGGACGGCGTTCACAAGGTCAAGAGCATCATCCACCTGATCGACTTCCATCGCATCATTCTGGACGAGGCCCACTCGATCAAGGTCCGTACCACCATGACGGCCAAGGCCTGCTTCGCCCTCAAGACCAACTACAGATGGTGCTTGACCGGCACGCCGCTCCAGAACCGCATCGGCGAGTTCTTCTCCTTGATCCGCTTCCTCGAGGTCAGGCCGTTCGCTTCCTACCTCTGCAAGCAGTGCCCCTGCACCAGTCTGGAGTGGAACATCAACGAAGAGCACCGCTGCCACTCGTGCGGCCACGCAGGCATGCAGCATGTTTCGGTCTTCAACCAGGAGCTCCTCAACCCCATTCAGAAGTTTGGCAACTTTGGTCCCGGACGCGAGGCTTTCCGGAAGCTGCGCATGATGACGGATCGCATCATGCTCCGCCGCCTGAAGAGAGACCACACCGACTCCATGGAGCTTCCCGTCAAGGAGATCTACGTCAACAGGCAGTTCTTTGGCGAGGTTGAGAACGATTTTGCCACGAGCATCATGAACAACAGCCAGCGCAAGTTCGACACCTACGTCGCGCAGGGTGTCCTTCTCAACAACTACGCCAACATCTTTGGACTCATCATGCAGATGCGTCAGGTCGCCGACCACCCCGATCTGCTCCTCAAGAAGCACGCCGAGGGCGGCCAAAACACCCTCGTCTGCTGCATCTGTGACGAGCCTGCGGAAGACGCCATCAGAAGTCGCTGCAAGCACGACTTTTGCCGCGCGTGTGCTAGAAGCTACCTCCTGCAGTCTGAACGCATGGATGCCGAGCAGCAGCCGGACTGTCCCCAGTGCCACATCCCCCTGGGCATCGACCTCGAGCAGCCCGAGATCGAGCAGGACGAGATTCAGGTCAAGAAGTCTTCCATCATCAACCGGATCAAGATGGAGAACTGGACCTCGTCTTCCAAGATTGAGCTTCTCGTCCACCAACTCCACCGTCTTCGCTCCGACAATGCCTCGCACAAGTCCATCATCTTCTCGCAGTTCTCGTCCATGCTGCAGCTCATTGAGTGGCGCCTCCGCCGTGCTGGCATCACCACCGTCATGCTCGACGGCAGCATGAGCCCAGCTCAGCGCCAAGCCTCCATTAACCACTTCATGACGAACACCAATGTCGAGTGCTTCCTTGTGTCGCTCAAGGCCGGTGGTGTCGCACTGAACCTGACGGAGGCTTCTCGCGTCTTCATCGTCGACCCGTGAGTTTCCCATCGTAGTCCTTGGTGCCAACAACGCGAGTGCATGCTAATTGACGTTTTTTTTTTTTTTTGCAGCTGGTGGAACCCTGCTGCCGAGTGGCAGTCCGCTGACCGTTGCCACCGCATCGGACAGACCCGACCCTGCACCATCACACGCCTTTGCATCGAGGACTCCGTCGAGAGCCGCATGGTTCTGATTCAGGAGAAGAAGACCAACATGATCAACTCCACGGTCAACGCCGACGACCAGGCCATGGAGTCTCTCAGCCCGGAGGACATGCAGTTCTTGTTCCGGGGCTCCTAAATGTTGCGAGTCCCTCTTCCCTTCTAGGGGGGAACTTGACGAGTGGATTTCGTGTCTTGGGCGGCGTTGAGGAAACATGGGGTACAAGACTTGGCTTTGTACAGCCCCTCGATGGAGTTGGGCAGAGGTCACTTTACGATACCCTTTTACTGCGGCGGCATTGTGGCCGCATGACGGATGGCACTTTCTCATTACTGGCATTCTTCTCATAGATGAAAACTCTGCCAGACTGGCTGGCTCTATATTGCTCAATGGAAACCCGGACAGACGATCCAGAGGTCAGGTAGCATCCGATACCCCTGCCGCGCAACGTGAGTGACCAGCGTGGTTGTGGTTCCACAGTCCCAGGGAGGCAGCTCGCCGCTCGGGAGTGTGTTCCCAGTCTGCCAAGTATGTGTTTTGGCTTTCATTTAAGTGCAACGAGGGCTATTCCGTTCCTGGATCCTGGGACCAAATATTTGTGTGACGAAGACCGCATTTAGAAGCGCTGGCTTAATTGGCAAAACAAGCACCCCGTCGTCATCGTCAGCTTCCGTACACCCGCGGGGGGGGAGGGCCGCTGAAGGCGAGTCCGGCGGAACCCTCGGGACCAAACCATGCTGCTCAAGTTTGTCAGCAAATTCGAGGGCCAATCCGTCTTCACGTTTGGAGTTTTGGCAGGTTGTGTGGGTAATCAACCACCGGGCATTCGGTCGGTGTGAATTATGTACTATACAACTATGTACGCGATTACCTCTCAATAACATCATGTCCAACAACGAGGACTGCCTCGTATACATGTGTAATTCGCTCATTTCGCCAAATAAACTCCAGAAGCCCGCTTCTTAACCGTTTTGTCCTTCAAATCGTAACGTGATCGTCATGTCACTGCCCCAACGTGCCAGTATTTGCCCGGCCCGCGTCTAAGGACGGCCGAGGTTCTTGGAAAACTCAATGTCCATCTGGGTCCAGGTCTTGAGACGGGCCTCGAGATCGGCGTCCGAGATGTCCTCCTCCCGCTGGCGGAACTCGAAGCCATCGGCGTTGCAGGCGCTGGTCTTGCTGAAGTAGTACTTGTGGGCGTCGACGTTGAGGCCAAAAGTGCCGCCGTTGCAGCTGGTGTTGGCGTCGCCCTCGCAGATCTTGATGTCGCCGACAGCGAAGTCGATGGTGGTGGTGGTGCCGGTGGACAGCCAGTATTCGGGGCTGGTGTGGCGGTAGCCGAGGAAGATGGGGGGCAGGCGGGGGACGGGGTCGTCGATGTGGGTGACGCGGTACTCGCCGCCGGCCTGTTTGGTGACGAAGTTGACAAAGGCGTCGTTGCCGACGCGGGGGCTGCCGTAGGTGTAGACGTCGGTGGGGTAGCCTGAGCGGCGGAGTTCGGCGGCGGCGATGGTGGCGACGGCACCGCCCAGGGAGTGGCCGGTGGTGATGACGGAGAAGGAGGGGTTGGCGGCCTTTGCGGTCTTGACGGCGGCGAAGACGGTGTCCTTGATCTCATCCCACGCGGTGGAGAAGCCCGAGTGGATCTTGCAGTCGTCGACAAAGTCGCAGTCGTCGAAGAGGAACAGGAGGTTGGTGATCCAGTTTCGGACGTTGTGCGAGCTACGGATGGCGACGACGATGTTCTTCTTCACGGGATCGGTGCCGACGAAGCCCTCCAGGCCGGAGACGGGACCACTTGATAGTGTTAGTTCGACCTGCTTGCCCACGGCTTCGAGACGGAAAGTGCTCACGAGAAGGTCTGGACAATCTTGCCACCGTTGGCCTCGATGGTAGGGCAAGCGTCAGAGCCGCAGGCGATGGCGGCTCCGGCAGCGGCATCGCTGTTGCAAGCTGTTGCCTGGACGTACTGGGGCTCTGTTAGGACCAGTCCTCGGTGGTCCATGGTGGGGACATACCTGAGTGTAGAACTCGAGGTTCTCGAGGTCGGCCGTAGTGATCGTCACGGCTATTCAAGTCAGCCTCGGATTCCAGCAGCCCAGCACTTTCGACCATGGCTTACCTCTCTCGTTGAGGCCGGCCACCGGGGCTCGCGCGTCCAGGAGAGGAGACGCCGAGACGGCGGCGGACAGAAGAGGGAGAAGAGCCAACTTGGACAACATGGCGACGACGGACAGGCAGATACTCGGGACAGCAATGCTAGGACAGGAGGACTCGCTCGTTGGGCACACCGATCAGAGACGAAGAGAGCCATCATGTGTACGATGGCGCTTCAACGTCTTATACATAACGCGCCATGGTATACGGCCTGAGACAAGGAGCAAGAAAGCTAGTGGATCTACAGAGTACAACGACTCGTGTCCCTGGACCGTTCGTAGGGGTTGCGGTGAGCGCCCCTCTCACCATGCACTAACACCGTTCTCCGAGAGACGTTGGGCTGGGCTCATGGTCGAATCACGATGGGCGCTTTGCACATGCTGGGTGGAAAACCTCGCACCAGACCAAACGGCGCGCCAACCTTGTCTCTTCAGGCAACTTCTCCGCATCGTCGAAGCGATCGCGTCAGGTACAAAGAGGAGGGAATCGAGACTAGAACCACTGCCACGAAGAGGAAGCGTGGTTGGAGTCAGCGGTCCCATCGGCAGGGGGACAAGCTCGAATAGTTGGCCCGTCGCCAAGACTGCGGGATGTCAGCATTGGCCAGTGTACCATGTAGACTGCGCATGGTCCTCCTACGAGCGGAGAGGAGAAGGACCTTGTCAAAGTGGTTGGAAGTTGGAAGCAAACATCACAGCCAGACCGGGTCACAGAGAGAGCGTCGTGAATCAGGTTCCAGGCGGTCCACGTGGAGGTGGCAGTCACCATGGTCGTTAAGAGACGGGAAAGCAATCAAATAAGCTGGCGCCCGTGCGGTTGACTGGCCCGTGAGAGGACCAGATGGACAAGATGATGGCGACAGCAGCCGGGCAAAGAGTGATGCTGGGCAATCAGTCTGAGAAGCCGGGGTTGCATCAAGCGCCACGTGAGCCAAGCATCTCGTGAGTGGGCTTGCCGCTTATTGAACGACGTCGATTGAGTGGTGGTCCGCAGAAGCGCGGAACCGGGGTGCTGCTGGGCGGTTCCCACTTCTGTTGGGTGTCGTCGAAACAATAGCGTGCAAAATGAGAAAGCACAATGGAGAAACTGGAGCGCCGGTCCTTGTCGCGACGAACAGGTGGTCTATTGTGGTTGCTGCGACTGGTTTCGTTGCTGGCTGACAGTCCAATATTGCACCCTGACAACGTCCCCAGACGAGGCCCGCGGCCCGCCGAATGCTCAACAAAAATGTTGCCGCAAAGGGATCGAGAACGGGTCTCGTCTCGGAAGCCGCCGTCCGCGTCCGAGTTGATGAACAGTAGAGCCGTAAAATCGGCCGCGTAACCGGGCGTGGTATTCGCAGTTGCGGTGTACCTACTGGCACTCCATCTGGTGAGGGGCTTGCTTTTCTGATCCATCACGCGCGCAACGTCCATGCTTGAGTATCCAATTCGAGTAAGCACGTCGGCGAGAGTAGAGATGTCGAAGAATCAATGACGAGTTGCCGCGTCCAAATGCAAAAAGGCATTCGAAGGCATCCCCAAGATGTGATTGCAGACGGGAAGATGCATCTGGGAAGGGGTGGCTGATGCAACGCGATGCGAGGCGTGGCCAGAGGCTGCAGGAGCATTTAAGACGCTCTAGTGGCTTGGGGTAAGCGGCGGGCCATGTCATCCTGCCTTGCCGCGTTATCTCGCAGCCAGTCGCTCCTGTATTCCGGTCACACCTTATGCGTTGGGAAATCCCTCCTTCCGTTCTTGCCTCTTGTCAATCCTGCTTGTGCCTGTTGATCAAGCAGTTGCAGACATCAAGAGCCAGTAGGAGCGACCAAGACCGAGACATGCTGTCCACTGTTAGGTGCCTACGATCTTGCTTCCCATCCAAAGTGGAAGAGCCCGGAAGCTTGCTGTGCACAGAATGTCTCGATTCTTCTTGGCGGTTGCACACCTACATGTCGCCAACCTTTTTTTCGCATCCTCGACTCTGAACCAACTCCCACTACCTCACCCATTCACCACGATCTGCCCCGGCTCATCAACGCACAACAACTTCTCTCGGTCTCGCAAGAGCTTCTTATCGTTACTTGGGCGCCCTTCTGCCGTGCAGTCAACAGCCGGATCTCTACTGCGTATCCCTGTTCCTTGCTTCCATCCCCGCTATCAAACCAAGTTTGGAGGTTCCGACCGCTTGGTGCTGTTCGGTTCTCGTCATTCTAGTCCCATTGCAGCTGAGAGGCCGACTGCATCGACATGGGGAAAACCTGTGTGGTCACGCGTCCTCGATCGGTCACTGTTGGCACACCCTTTCGGCTCGCCGCGCATGCACGATTCAAGGAAGTTGTCACTTGCTCGGTTGACCACGCCAGCATTCCAACGCTGGCAACTCGGAGCCGAGCCGGACCAGAAAGCTCGTCACTTTAGCATAGCCGCCGCCTGCAGACAGACCGCTTCGCGCACTCGCAGCTGGCCATGCGAGGTCCTGCGAAGAAGAAGATCGGCATCCACCATCACCCCGGATCGGACCATTCGACATTTACGGTTATAAACGCCGGCCTGTCGGTGCTTTTCTGCCTCGGTCGTGGGTCGAATCCACAGTCCAATCTCGTGAAATCCACCGCCAGTTCCGGCTTCGTCGCCCTCGTCCAGCTCGTCGGCCATCGCTCGCGAACTCCAATTCCACGAATGCCGTCGCTTGAGACCCGATCCCACGTCCACACACCAACTCCCGCCCGAAGCGAGCGAGCGAGACGACGGTCCATGGTCCGAGTTGGAATTGGCCCAAGAGACATCTTGCGCAGCTTCCCCCCGCCTTTCTATTCAGCTCCTTCTAGCGTCCTCACCATCTTCTACGCGACATGTCGATCGTCCACACGACGGTCATCTTCGGTCAAGCATATGCGCAAGTCCGATCGAGCCGGCCAGCTACCCAAAGGAAACAGGTTGCAACCTTGACATGTTGCGATATGGTCTTGTCCCATTGCCTGTATGCCCCCCCACGACTAGCCGTCCGGGTATTCCCAGCACACTTTAGAGTGGTGTTTACTATGTTTCCCTCGTGGAAACGCCAAGCTTGATCGCCTGTCGTCGGACTGAAGTCGCGAACCCCTCAGCCCACGTCCATGTGATTGGCAAGGCAGCCTGTTTAGAGATGTGAGCCAGAGTCAGGAGGTGTATCGCCCCAAATACGGTGCAACCTTGGAGCCGAGCATGGCTCGAGCAGCGCACCGCATCGTACATGACCATGGCCGCCGATGTCTGCGAGATTAAGCCCCTTTCCGTGATTTGCTATAAGTTGGATGCTACCGTCGTTATGGCCATGCTCGTCCTCTGCCCCCTCTCTTGAGCTGATGCGTAACATTGGTTTCGCAGCCTTCGTATTGCATTCGTTGAATTAGTCGCCTGTGACCGGGCCTACGTGTGAAAATGGCCGTCACCTCGAGCTTCAAGTCTCTCGCTTTAGCCTTCCTCGCCAGTCAGTTACCGTGGAGCGACGGCGCTGCAATCAGCCCCAGGTCAGACGTTCCTCCTGGATACGTCGCTGCGTCTTACTACCCGGCACCGTACGGCGGGTGGACGGCGGACTGGGCAGACAGCTATGAGAGGGCGAAAGCCCTTGTTGACCGGATGACCTTGGCCGAAAAGACCAACATTACTTCCGGCAGCGGCATCTTCATGGGTGAGGCTTGATGTCCGCTTCAGTTCTCGGCTGTTCACTAACACGTGTTAGGGTATGTCTTCATCTTCAAGCCGCGGGGCGTTTATTGACTTTTCCCCAGTCGCTGCGTCGGAAATACGGGCAGTGCTCTGCGCGTTGGGTTCCCTCAGCTTTGTCTGGCGGACTCGGCAACCGGTGTTCGTCAAGCTGACAACGTCACGGTCTTCCCGTCTGGCATCACAACCGGTGCCACTTTCGACAAGGACCTGATGTATGCTCGTGGTGTAGCCATGGGCAAGGAGTTCCGGGGCAAAGGAGCCAACATCTACCTCGGACCCAGCGTCGGCCCCTTGGGTCGCAAGCCGAAGGGCGGCAGGAACTGGGAGGGGTTTGGCAGCGATCCTGTGCTGCAGGCAAAGGCTGGCGCGTTGACGATCAGAGGTGTGCAGGAGCAAGGTGTTATTGCCACCATCAAGCATCTGGTTGGCAACGAGCAGGAGATGTACCGCATGTACAACCCACTGCAGCAGGGCTACAGTGCCAACATTGGTAAGTAACCGTGCTCGTCCGAGACAGCAGTGACTGACGAAGCAGATGACCGAGTCCTGCACGAGTTGTACCTCTGGCCTTTTGCAGACGGCGTTCGCGAAGGAGTTGGCTCCGTCATGACGGCGTACAACGCGGTACGTTGACCGAGCCCAACAATCCAAATGCCCCTTCTGACAGTCGATAGGTCAACGGCTCTGCGTGCAGCCAAAACAGCAACCTCATCAACGGCATCTTGAAAGACGAGCTCGGCTTCCAAGGCTTCGTCATGTCCGACTGGCTGTCTCACATGAGCGGTGTCGACTCTGCCCTCGCAGGACTGGACCTGAACATGCCAGGGGACACCCAGGTCCCTCTCTTCGGATACAGCTACTGGATGTACGACCTGACGAGATCGGTCTTGAACGGCTCTGTGCCCATGGACCGACTCAACGACATGACCACCAGGATCATTGCGACTTGGCACCAGCTGGGCCAAGACCAGGGCTTCCCCTCGCTCAACTTTGCCACTGGAACCCGAGACCGCGAGGGGCCCTTCTACCCTGGTGCCTGGCCGTTCTCTCCCAGCGGAGTGGTCAACGAGTTTGTTCAGGTCCAGGACAACCACCACCTCGTTGCGAGACAGGTGGCTCAGGAGGCCATTACCCTTCTCAAGAACGCCGACAGTCTTTTGCCCATCGCAACTTCGGCAGCGATCAAGGTCTTTGGAACACACGCCCAGACTAACCCAGACGGGCCCAACGCCTGCGCAGACAGAAGCTGCAACAAAGGCCTCCTCGGCATCGGATGGGGCTCCGGAACCGTCGACTACGAATACCTGGACGATCCGATTACCGCCCTCAGGAAGAGAGCCAGCAACGTAGTCTACTACAACACCGACTCGTTCCCCTCGGTTCCCTCACCGACCGACAACGATGTAGCCTTTGTCTACATCACCAGCGACAGCGGCGAGAACCAATACGTTGTCGAGGGCAACAACGGCGACCGCAGCGCGTCGGGGCTGAACGCCTGGCACAATGGCAACAAACTCGTAAAGGACGCGGCGGCCAAGTACAAGAACGTCGTCGTCGTCATCCACACTGTCGGTCCTATCCTCGTCGACGAGTGGATCGATCTCCCCAGCGTCAAGTCCGTCCTGGTAGCCCATCTCCCCGGACAGGAGGCAGGAGAGTCTCTGGCCAACATCGTCTTTGGCGACGCTTCTCCTTCGGGACATCTCCCTTATAGTATGACAAAGCAGGAGTCTGACCTCCCAGACTCCGTCACCAAGCTGGTCGGCGGCTCCCTTGGCCAGCCCCAGGATACCTTCTCCGAGGGTCTCTACATTGACTACCGTTACCTCAACAAGAACGGGATCAAGCCTCGCTTCGCTTTTGGCCACGGGCTCAGCTACACCAACTTTTCCTTGTCTGACGCAACCGTCAGTTCCGTGACGCCCCTGACCGCTTCACCGCCTGCGCGACCGGCCAAGGGTGACGTCCTCGAGTACGACGCCCCCATCCCCGACTGGACCGAAGGCGTTGCGCCGACGGGCTTCAACAAGATTTTTAGATACATTTACTCCTGGTGCACCGAGTCCGAGGCCAAGGAGGCCGTCGAAAACGCCAAGACGAAGACGTACCCCTACCCGCCCGGCTACAGCACCTCTCAGAAGCCCGGCCCGGCGGCCGGTGGCGCGCAAGGCGGGAACCCGGCTTTGTTTGACGTTGCTTTCACCGTCTCCGTCAAGGTCACCAATACTGGTTCAAAGTACTCCGGCAAGGCGTCGGCGCAGGCGTATATTCAGTTCCCGGACGGCGGGCCAGAGACGCCCGTGATCCAGCTTAGGGACTTTGCGAAAACGAAGAACCTCGCCCCCGGAGAGAGCACCACTGTCGAGCTGGAGTTGACGAGAAGAGACGTCAGTGTATGGGATGTTGTCAGTCAAAACTGGGTGGTACCGAACCCGAGTGGGAGATACAAGATCTGGGTTGGAGAGGCGAGTGACAAGCTGTTTCTGGCCTGCTACACGGACTCGGGAGAGTGTGAAGGGGGTCTTTCGAGCCCTGTCTAGCATACTGATGTAATTCTGTCCATAATTCATTGGCATCGATCTTGGCAGAGGATTTCTCGTCTCTTCGGATAATTCGCTGGCATGGCGGCTGATTTGGGATACAAGATGTCACCCCTCTGAGGCGCCCTCTGTAGACGAAGTGAAAGCGGATCCCTGTGAGAGGGAGTGTGCTCCTTTCGCCTTTTTGAATCCCAGCCCGTTCAATCTAGAGTATCACCACTCGACACCCCTCGCCATACAGCACGCGCCGCAGCAGTCGCAATCCCATCATGACCATGTAGAAACGCCAGCAGGGGTCGATACCGCGCTCTTCGTGGGCAACTCGAAGCGACAGTCCAACGGCGGGATAAGCCCTTCAGTCCTAGAGACTGAGTGGAGGTTGATGCCGCACTTGGAGGCGTATGCGGCAACGCAGTCGCCACACCCCTACGGATGGTAGGTAAACGGCCGCCCCTCGTTTTCGCACTTGAATACCCGTCTGGAGCAACTTGACCTCTTTCAGGTCTTGGTGGAGCTCTTCATGACCATGCCGAGGTCTCTCGCCGGGCAGTTTTGGGTCAGGTAACGCAGTCGCTCCAAAACCACGAGCACCGTTGATAATACGCCGACGAGGCGAGCCGTCTTCTCAACGGTGAGCGCCTCGGTTGGGATGGGGATGCCGTTGCAAGCACGGTCCAAAGCCAGAGCTTTCAGGAATGACCATGTCGTCGCGCGGTCTAGGAGAAGCGTCCAGGTATACGCGAGCCTCACACGCAGAGTGTTGCGCCGCACTATAGTCATTCGACGCTTCACAACATTCGTAATTGTTCTCTTTGCCTCGTGCGAGGACATTTGCCAGTCGAAATATGAGCCTTTCATGTTGCGACCGCATCTTCTCGATAAAAGTCAACAGTAGCCGTCAAAAGTGAAGTGTTGTACATTTATTCCGTATTGATACATGCTGTACGCATATAGATCTCTATCTATTGCCATGCTGAAAACACCCCTGTCTACAGCTTTGCGAGGCCGCAGCCGTTGGTCTCGCACTTCGAGAGCTGCTATGCCTGGCGCATCACTGAGTTCGCTCACTCTCTTTTCAACGAAACTGATCCGCTGCGTCCTCACCGCCCATCGTGTCGTCTTCAGGTGGTAGCTAATACGAAGGATACTCGGTTTAGCAGCCCAACTTCGTTCGGCCCTTGGCCCTCCTCCGCGCGATAATCTTCCTGCCGTCTTTGGTCTTCATGCGGGAAACGAAGCCGTGTCTGCGCTTCTGGATCAATCGGGTGTTGCGGTTCATGGTGTTGCGGGGACCGCAGCGGATTTGCGAGGCGCCCATGGCCAGGGCGGGGTGCTCGGTGATGGCGCTGACGGGCACGACGTCGGCGGCATTGGCTGTCGAGGGGGCGAACGGAGTGGCCGTCGGGCGGCGGAAAGCGGACGTGAGAGGAGTAATGGAGGGACGCAGGGACGGAAGCGAGGAGAACGTCCTGGAGAAGTCATTAGTGGTGTGAAGCGCTTCGGAATTGTTGAGAGAACAGACCTTGAGGAAGCAGTCTGGGCGACGCGAACGGGTTGAAAGGTCGGGCGGGAGAGAAAGCCCCTCGCCAGGCTTGTGATGGATTGGCGCATCATCTCCGCAGTGGTTGGGGCCGTTGAAGCTGGCAGGGAGCTCTAAACCGAATGACGATGTCGCGACACGAGGATTTGCCAGAGACTTTCCTGCAGTTCTACGGGACTTGCCGCGGCGTTATGCATGAAGCGAGATGATTCCAGCAAAAGGGGGGCCGCGCAATATTGCATGAAGCCAACGTTTCAGCCAATTAAAGGTAAGACCAGCAGGGATACTCGACAGCCAATCACAACCGCTACCGGCTGCCGCGAGCTCAGGTCGACAGCAGCACGGAACCCCACTGGACCGTCTGGGGCCGAGCTCTCACTGTGGACAGCTTGCCTGAGGTGAGGTTCATTGTCCACCTGGTTTGGCCGCCAGACGTGGTCCTTCGTCAAACTTACATCTCCATTCTTGTCCCTCCTTTGCAACAGTTTACCACGTAGCGAAGCGGGCCACGATGGATTTTCTGCAGCGTATCGCGCGGTTTTTGGACCGCCCTCTCTTCCCGTGGAAGCGCCTCATTCTCGGCTTCTCGGTCGGCCAGTTCGTCTTCGAGAGCCTGCTCTCACTCCGCCAGTACCAGGTCCTCAAAAAGACCAAGCCCCCCAAGGTCCTCGAACAGGAAGTCTCCCAGGAAGTATTCGACAAGAGCCAGGCCTACGGCCGCGCCAAAGCCGAGTTCGGCTTCATCTCCGGTCTCTGGGGTCAGATCCAGAACATTGCCTTTATCCAATATGACGTCCTCCCCAAGCTGTGGGCCTGGTCCGGCAGCCTGTTGCTGAAGTTTGCGCCGGCGCGGTTCACCGGCGAGATTTCGCAGTCCATCGTCTTCGTCCTGGCCTTCATCGTCCTCCAGCAGATCCTGTCGCTTCCCACCTCCATCTACCAGACCTTTGTCCTCGAGGAGAAGTTCGGCTTCAACAAGCAGACGCCTAAGCTGTTCATCACGGACATGATCAAGTCCCAGCTGCTCGCCTTTGTCATTGCTCCCCCGATCCTTGCTGGCTTCCTCTCCATTGTCAAGAAGACGGGCAACCAGTTCTTCTTCTACCTCTGGCTCTTCGCCGCCGGTCTGCAGGTCTTCATGATCACCATCTACCCGATTGCCATTCTGCCTCTATTCAACAAGCTGTCGCCTCTGGAGGAGGGCGAGCTCAAGGACGGCGTTGAGAACCTCGCCAAGAGTCTCAACTTCCCCCTCCACGAGCTCTACGTCATCGACGGAAGCAAGCGCAGCGCCCACAGCAACGCCTACTTCTTTGGCCTCCCCTGGAAGAAGCACATTGTCATCTACGATACCCTCATCGAGAAGAGTGAGACGCAGGAGGTTGTTGCCGTCCTGGCCCACGAGCTCGGTCACTGGAGCCTGGGTCACACGACCCGTTTGTTTGGAATCTCCCAGGTATGTCCCCAACTCCTGTCTGTCGCTCGCCGCATGCTAACCTGCCAGGTCCACTTCCTCTACATCTTTACGCTCTTCTCCGTCTTCATCAGCAACAACTCTCTGTACGCCGACTTTGGCTTCCTCAAGGAGCACCCCATCATCATCGGCTTCATCCTCTTCTCGGATGCTCTTTCGCCCATGGATACGGTTGTCAAGCTCCTCATGAACATCCTGAGCCGCAAGTACGAGTTCCAGGCCGACGCTTTCGCCCAGAAGCTCGGCTACTCCGTCGACCTGGCCAAGTCGCTGCTCAAGCTCCAGATCCAGAACCTCAGCACCATGGACGCCGACTGGATGTACGCCACCTACCACTTCTCCCACCCCCACCTCTCGGAGCGTCTCCAGGCGCTCAACTGGAAGTCCTCGGCCAAGGTCTCGACCGAGGAGCCCACGGTTGGAAAGACGACCGGCAGAGACGAGTTGTAAACGCTGGTCACTCGGCGCGAAGACTCAAGACCACCGGGGCGAAAGCTCTGGAATATGTATACTACGTAGACTACCTGTACAGCCGACTGTTTCTGCCTTTGGAATAGGAGGCGAAGCAACATACTGCTGAAGAGTCTGTTCCATCCACCAGCGTCGATATCAGTGCCTGGGAGCTCTCATATTGGCCAAGATTCTTGCGAGGAGCTCTTCTCGCGTGTCTGAACCTTGGGGAAATAAGTTGCGCTGTCTCTGAATTAGCGGTAGTTAGTATGAAGGGAAACAACTCATACCGCTTCCAACCATCTCCTCATTTCCTCTCTGCTCCATTCTTCCGGATTGCCGGTTGGGTCTGGAGCCGCGGGGAACATGTCACCACCATAAATGGCCCAGACAGCCACGGCCGTGACTAGACCACCGAATGCAATGACTGCATTCTAGCACATGTTAGCCGATGTGCGCCGCGTGTGTGAAAGTCGGCCCGTACCTTGGACTTCATGGCGCTGTCGAGTGGCGTAGGCATTGTAGCTGGTTGTGGCGGTGCGTTTACAGAAGGTTTTGGCTTGGTCGACAGGTTGAGAGCTCTTACAGCAAGCCAGCTTGCGGTACTTATTATAGCAACGTGTAATCAATGCAGATAGAGTTGAGAAGCCGTCAATCAGTCGCCAAGGTGGTCCGGATGTGTTCTGGGACACGCGTCAAGCCACATGGAAGTGACGTTGCGCAGAGCGTCGGGGGTTCACAGTCACTCAGCCGCTGCTGCCTGTGGCACCCCACATCTTATCGCTTTCCAAGCCCGAGGGTCCGATAAGACTTGAGAAATGGCCCGTGCCCCAACCGACGGCGGGATTGCTGCAGCAGCGGGCAGCTGCAGCAGCGGGCAGCAGCGATGGAAGCACGCAAAGAGCGGCCGGCACGCCAAGGGGTCCATCCCACAAAATCGAATTTCGCACCGCTGTCAAAAAAACGCCTCCGACACAACCATCCCATCGAACAAGACCCCCCTCGTTGTCGCCAAAAAAACCCCAAATACCGCCAAGATGCCTCAGGAAATCGGTGACATCAAGAAGGTAAAGAATGAATTGTTGCCCGTCTCCCAATTGCTCACGCCGGGCCAGCGAATGCGACGTCTGCAGCGGAAAATCGACGAGCAAGAAACAAATGGCTAACACATGTTTTGAATGCAGTTCATTGAGATCGCCCGCAGAAAGGACGCCTCTTGTATGCCATTCCCCCCAATTCCCCCGCGACTCGACGTAGCAGGACGCGACGTCGTTCACACGCGGACGAAGAAGAACCAGGCGTCTAATACGTTGGAAAATAGCTGCCCGCATCAAGCGCAACCGCAAGAGCTCCCAGATCAAGTTCAAGGTCCGCTGCCAGCGCCACCTGTACACCCTCGTCCTCAAGGACAGCGACAAGGCCGAGAAGCTTAAGCAGTCTCTTCCCCCTCGTACGTTTTCCAACTCGTCTTGCCATCATGTACTCGCCCTAACGCCCGACACAGAGCTCCAGCTCAAGGACGTTCCCAAGAAGAACCCCAAGGGCGGCAAGGCCTCCGCATAAGCGACCTCCATCGTTTTGCGAAAACCCCGATAACGAAATTCAAAAAAGCCGAGAGAGATGTCTTTGAAGGGACTTGTTTAGCCATGGAAAGTTAGCCTGACATGAGGACAATGGAATGATTACATCTTTCCCACCCACCTCCTTGCATGGTGCCTGGTTGGTCTTTGGGGAAATTCTTTGGTAGTCGGGTGCTCTCGTCTGCTCTTGTCTGAGTCTTGAAAGAGAACCTGGCTAGAGAGACACCGCATACATCGATTGTGATGTTAAGCGTCGAGGTATTCGGCACATGCGGCAAAAACAAAATGGGGGGATGACATGGTTGAGATTTGTCTACTACTCACTAGGAGACGATTTCGCCAATGAAACAATAAATCATTGAACACCACGATGCGGCCGCGAACAATTCTTCGCTTACCCGGTTGACCACGCTAGGAAGTTTTGGCGAGCATGCCACCCCCGTTGCCGTCTCCTCCAACAGACTCCCCTCCAGCTTTGAAACAGAAGGTTCACATGATCCTCTTGTAGTGCCAAATGTCTGTTCCCCTCACGAACTCCTGAATGCCCGCCCACTCCTTGAACCCTTCGTGCTCAGCGATGGCCTTGTGTTGCTCGACAGACGACCATCCGCAGTACATGATGTACTCTTCGAGGTCCTCGGTCGCCTTCTCGATCCGCCAGCCGCCGCGCACGGGGTATGGCTTCGAGTGCTCCTCGACGACCCACTTGGCCTCGGCGTACTTCTTGACAAACTCGTCTTTACGCGCGGTCCGCACGCCAAAGCGGCCGACGCTGAGAACGGGCGCGGTGAGCAGCGACGGGGCAGCGTCTTCGGCCTTTTTCTTGCCCTCTGCCTTGCTTTCCGTCGGTGCCGGCACCTTGTCCTCTGCTTCCGTCGTCTGTCCGCCAGCCTCCGTTGAGCCTGATTGTTCAGCCGCGACAGCATCCGTAAAGATGGCCGTGTCAATGTGGAAAAACAGGACAGATGCCGGCCCCTCAACGTGAATGTGCGGCCTGAGTTTCGCCATGACGTTCTGGTTTTCGGGCGACGCGATCCACTCGCCGTGAGCTTGCGGGGAGTCCCATTGCGCAGCGAGCAGAATCTTGCGCGGGTCTTCAACCTGCTGGAGGATGGCGGTGCCGCGAGCCACGCGCGTCGGCGGCAGGCCGGGCTTCTGGCGCAGGACCCATGTGTCCTGGACCGTCTGGCAGTAATCCAACAGCTCCTTGAGCTCCTCGGTGAGGGGCTCCTTGAACTGCAGGATGGCGAGCTCTGTTACCGTCATTTTGAGGCGGGCTACGGTCGGACTGACAGATTGAGAATGCGGGCCTCGAGCAGGTTTGTTTGTCGAGGACGGCTGCTGACGAGTTCGGCTCAGAGCGCGGGGTTCGGTGCGGGCCGGGGATGGATGACTGGGGTGAGAGAGCTCCAGCTCTGGTTGGCTACCGACGGAATGTTGCACAGCTTGATGCCTGTTGAGAGACCGAGCCGTTGCTTTCTCGCTCAGAAATAATCGTTCTTGTTTACCTTATGCTTCTACACGTCGGATCTTCCGAGTGTATTATGGACCATGCGGGGCAGCGAGGCTGCAGGTCGATGTCGCTGGCCTGAGGTGTGACGTTGACCACTGGCGCCTACGGCAGAGACGGAGCTAACGTGGATAAGCTCCATTGTGCGACAGCCGAGACTCAAACCGCATTGTTCTGGTTCCCCATGGAGGAGGGCTTGCTCGGGGCGAGGCCTTGGACTCGTCGGATTCGGACGATAGTCCCAGCCATTCTACCCCGCAGTGGTGTTTGCATTGTAGCCCTGGGAGAGTCTGGTGAACCTGCTGCTAGCTTGGCTGAGTAAGAAGGTTTAGCTGATCTGGAAAACGTCGGCATCTTCGGCTGCTTGCCTGGGGAAGAAGATGTGCACTAAAGACCGCCGTGATGTCGTGATAGACAAGCAAATCGGCTGATGGCCAACTCTCCTGGACTTCGTCGGCTGCTTGCTTGTCACGTTGTGCGGTTGCGAACAACCATTAGTCAAATATCTTGACAGCTCGGAAAAGAGTAGGAGCTTCAATATGATTGTCTTCGATATGGACCGCAACAATCAATAGTCGCCGCCTCGGGAATGTGCAGTGGGAGGTTCAGCAACTGTCCATACTGGAAGGCTGATGGATGGAACTCTTGCCGATTTGAATAAGACGTTGTCATTTCAAATCGGTTGGCAACAAGGCTCATTGCAGCAGCATTATCCTGATTGCTCCTGTGTCGACGGCTCTACGGGTGATAACTCACGGTCACAGTGACCGCTGTCATTGTGTATTCCAGGTTTTGTCTGAGAAGACGGCATGCGCTCTCGACGCTTCAAAGTCACCCCTGCCAAGTGCTTTGCTTGTCTTGCGTCGATCGACGACATGCCGTCTGGGCAGGAGCGAATTATCGATACTTGCAGTGCGCTTGACGACTGCGCCTCGACCGTCGAGCTGAAAGCTCCCGACGTTTCCACCTGGCACAAAAGCACGAACGCGGGCAAGCTATCGATAAGCCAATCCCTGTTGCCTCTGCAGTCGGGGTTGAAGCGGGCCATGCCGTGCAGTACGGAGCAGACGACACTGCACAGCAAGACCTTTGGGTCGAGAGTTTAGGATGGAAGCAAATCCGCATTGAAGTATCTGCTTCCGAGACACGGAGCTCTCAGCCGTTGAGGGGCTTACTAGAGCCTGGGCTCAGGCCGTGATACCAAAGGTAAGACAAGCTGAAGACACTGGACTTCATGTGATGCCTCGCTGATGGCGTATGTCACTTGATTTCCCCTCAAAACTGCAAGTAGAGACTCTTCACCGCTTCTCCTAGACCTACTGCAAGAATGCAAACCGTGAACCATTGAGAAAAGAAGAGAGCTCCCGTGACACCATGCGCGCTAGGTTGCCGCAAAGTTGACATGCTCGTCGCATCGGACTGCTAATATCGGCTGTGCCAGCTGTGTGAAGCAGCTTCGGCGAATGGCAGTCGAGGGGACACCGTTCCTGGGAAGATGCAGAGCCAGTAACACCAGCCGCAACCGTGTCGAGCTACAGACGAAACCACTCAGTCACCTAGGGGTGGCATGTTGGTGAAACGAGAGTCGTCATTGGCTAGACAGACTTGGCTTCTGGCCTCCCGAGGCCCTCGAGTTCGTGTTGCCAACGTTCTTTTAGCTTTGAAAGCCCGAGTGTTGGATGACAAGCGGGAAACATCGAGCAGACGCCGGCCAGCATCTTATCTAACGCGTAACTGTACTGGCGGGGAAGTGAGACCAGGAAAAGGGACGCTATTTAGCTCTGGCTTGGCGATGGGCCGCGACAAGTGCCTGGCGCCGACGGCAGGCTGTCATGTCAGGTTGATCTACCGAATCCCATGTCGTATTGTCCATCCGTTGAGCCTTGACTTGCGTGGCCGCTATCTACGTTGTTGTCTGCGGTTGTTCATACTTCGTTTGGGCCAGCATCGAGCTGTCCAGGCAATCGGCTTACATCACCCACCAGATACAGCTCGACAGGGTCACGATCGCCTGGGTGGTCACCCTTTTCACCTGCAGGCACCCCTGTCGCCGCAGGTCGGTGCTTGCCGGGTATAGCCCACTCGGCGGAACACGATCAGGGGAAACACGCGAAGCCAATGGGAAGGCGCAGCCGGCTAGCCGTATCGTGGCCGCTGAAATGCACTAGGATCGGGTACTTGTGCGTACCAAGCTGCGATGGTGACGATGAGCGCACCTTACAGCATAAGGTACGATACGTCCGAAGGACCAGACGGTACATTGGTGCTGGCCGATGGCACACTGGCGAGTCGAGTATCCCCATGGAAGTGTACGTACTGTTCCACGTAATCTGACAGGCACATCTTGCACCTCGCATATCACGCGCTCCTCTCCGCCCTGCGTTGGGGCTCAGATGTCCATCACAGCGTACAGACAAGCCGCCAGCAACAGACAGCTATGTGCTGCAACCGATACATCATCTTGCCTGGCTTCGTGCTGCCTTGTGGCTTGGATGTACGAGTCTCGTCCCAAGTGCTTCTCGCAACCAACACCAAGCAACAGGATTCCACTCTCCGGACAATAAACCTGGCAACTCCAACGTCCCAATCTAGACCCGGTCTCAGTCGCGACACGTTTTCTTCCCTACAAAGAGAGCCGCCATCCGCAGTGGCTTGTCCATTTGCATCGTAGCCTGTGTCTTGGATTCGGCAGACAGACCGACATCCGTCACGTATACATCATCACGACCGGCCATAGTTCCTCTTTGCCGTACCGTGGGTGATCCAATTCCTGTTTTCCTGCATCCGTAAGTTCCCTCTCGTCTTCCCCATGTTTGCTGTCTGATAGCTGACGGGGGCCCAGCTCCGTCTCCATCTTCAGGCCCTCCTTGTCCAATTTGCTCCTCTAGCCCCCGGAACCTGGGAAAGCTAAATTAGCTAACTGAATCGAGTTCCCGCCTCGTTCGTCCTCTAATAAAAGTGCTTCTATTACCGTATTACACACCTGCCAAATTGCGCTTTAAGCCGCCTGTCAACCACCTGTCGCACGCCGCCATCGTCACCCTCTTCTCTTCTCTCCCAACGCTTCTGCTCCATACATCCTCACCTTCTCTTCCGCGCCCAATCGCCCACTACCACGATAAGCCATTTCGACACGACTCGCCTTGCAGCTTCGATACGCTCCGCTTCTACTACTACCCACCAATTGACCCCTCGCGACATCTCGCATTCAGACTAACGACCCGAGACCCTGACGGTCGTATTATGCCGAGCACCTAGCCCGCCTTCTACATCAGCTCTCGCAACTGGCAAAGGCACTGCAGTTGCAAATACCACACTCCACCGCGTCTCATGGCCATCGTTGCCCCCAGTGTGACGGAAATGCGAAACGGGATCGATGCCGTCGCTGTCAACGGCGCGCCGGCGGCCACTTATGTGAATGGAAACGGCAACTTGGCAAGTCGCCTCAAGATAGAACGCAAGGCTTCAAGTCCCATGATGCCCGCCTTTATGGTTTCTGCTCCCGGAAAGGTCATTGTGTTTGGAGAACACTCCGTAGTCCACGGAAAGGTAGGGTTGCGCGTCCCCCCTACATGCGGTCCGAGATCGTCGCGTCGCTGACCATGATTCAACGCCAGCCCGCCATTGCTGCCGCGATCTCTCTGCGCTCATATCTCCTCGTTACCTCGCTCTCCAAATCAAGGAGGACCGTCTCTCTTCGCTTTCCCGACATTGACCTGCGCCACACCTGGAACATTGACGACCTCCCCTGGGCGACCTTCCAGCAACCCTCGAAGAAGAAGTACTACTACGACATGGTGACGGAGCTCGATCCGGATCTCGTTGCCGCCATCCAGCCACATCTCGCCGAAGTATCGACACACAAGTCTGACGAAGTGCGCAAGGTCCACCAGAATTCGGCCTCGGCTTTCCTCTACATATTCCTCTCGCTCGGCTCCCAATCGTTCACGGGATGCTTGTACACGCTGCGATCGACGATTCCCATCGGTGCAGGCCTGGGAAGCAGCGCGTCAATTGCCGTCTGCCTGGCTGCTGCGCTCCTGTTGCAGCTGCGCACTCTCTCCGGCCCGCACCCGGATCAACCGCCCGACGAAGCGAGACTGCAGGTTGAGAGGATCAACAGATGGGCCTTTGTTGGCGAGATGTGCATACACGGCAACCCATCGGGCGTTGACAACACGGTTTCGACACAGGGCAAAGCGGTGGTGTTTCAAAGAACAGACTACAACAAACCCCCTGCGGTCCGGCCTCTCTGGGACTTTCCCGAGCTACCGTTGCTGCTAGTCGACACCAAGCAGGCCAAGTCGACGGCGTTCGAGGTCGCCAAGGTCGCCAAGCTGAGGAATGCGCATCCCAAGCTGGTGGGCACTATCCTGGACGCCATGGCAAAGGTCACAACCACGGCCGACGAACTCATCGGCGGCGACGGCTTCGACAACGACAGCGAAGACAGCCTGAAGGAGGTGGGCGAGCTCATGACCATCAACCATGGTCTCCTCGTTTCTTTGGGCGTGTCACATCCACGCCTAGAGCGGGTGCGAGAGCTGGTGGATCACGAGGGCATCGGATGGACGAAGCTGACCGGCGCTGGCGGCGGTGGTTGCTCCATCACTCTCCTGAAGCCGGAAGTGCCCAAAGAAAAGCTGGCCCGACTGGAGACGCAGCTGGATGAGGAAGGGTATGAGAAGTTCGAGACCACCCTCGGCGGCGATGGTGTGGGAGTGCTATGGCCGGCCGTCCTCAAGAATGGCATGGACGAAGACAGCGAGGGCGGCATGGAAATCGACCTCGAGAGCTTCCTGAGCGCCAACGGAAACGAAGGTGTAGAGAAGCTCGTCGGCGTGCACGGCGGGCTGGGCGAGAGAGAAGGATGGAAGTTCTGGAAGGTTGAGAGCCGCTGATGGGCGCATTTACAAGGTCGATTCATTTAGTCTCACTTGCTTTTCAAGGTACGCCGGGGCGCACGACAGGAAAAGCCTTCGCTTCTACGGTCCAATTGCTAAACGACATGATAATGGCGAGGGACGGACAATGATGAGGGGGAGCTTTTGTAACAGTTTTAATCGACAAGCAGATTTAGAAGCGCACCTTGCGGTACATAGGAAACCATTTAATGCGTCAATTGAAAAGTTCAATCAGCCCGCCTATGAATGGGGATGTGCCCTTTGTCCCTGTGTCACAGCGAGTCCATTGATGTTGTCGGAGGCGTGGTGGAATGCATCCCGAGCTGAGGCGCTGCTGGCATGGGCTCCGTGGTGGGGTATTAGCTGTGTGGGTGAACATTTTCCACCCCCGGGATAGAGTGACCTCCATTGCCGCCATCAACCCCGCCATCGACCAAGTCAGCCGCAGACATGCCCGCCAAATCCAAGGCCAGCTCCAAAGCCAAGGAAGCTGAGTCCAAGAGTGCGTCCTGGCCATTTCCTCATCTCGCGGTCTTCGGCCAGTTTGCAGCTGGGCTGTTTGTGACGAACCACCATTTAGCTGCCGTTGCTGACCACCAACTCCTCACAGGCAAACAGCAAACACAACCGGTGGCTGAAACCGAACCCCCGAAGACGGTCAACGAGCGCTCCCTCCAGCGCTTCCACCAGACGAACCCCTACGAGAGGCGGCGAGAAGAAGCCGGAGGCCTGCACGCGCTCACGCCATCAGAGCGACAGTCGTGGGTGAACGCGAGCCTAGTCCGCGGCGTAGCCAACAAAGACATCTTCTTGACCACCAAGGCCGAGCGCGAGTTCTGGAAGCAAGTCAGCAAAGACAGCCCGCCCATCCGTCGGCTCGAGAAGCAGCACTTGACAAAGGCCGTCCACGATTGGGGCAAGGACAAGAACGGGCGTGACCTCGGCGAGTACCCGCTCGAACTGTTCGCCCGCCGGGCCGAGAAGCAGGCGAAGCTCACGGCGCTCGAGGTGCTGCACCGGAGGTTTCTGCAGAGGAGAGAGTTCGCGCAGGACGGCGTGCCGGACGTCGCGGGAGAGGCGAACATTACACAGGAGGACATTGACGAGGAGAGAAGTCGTCGCAGGGAGATGTCGGCACTGAGGAAGGAGCTTTACGGAGACAAGATGGGTCCGTACGCGACGGACCCGGAGTGGGACGACGTGGTGCCCATCCCCGCCGAGGAGCCCGAGGGCGCGCTGGCTACGATTGCTTATCCGGAGGACTATGCCGAGGGTAAATAATTCCACGTTTCTTGTGTTTTCCATCACGTGTCGATGTCGGCGGTCGTGGGGGCTTTGTGTTGTTGCCCTGCTGACACGGTCATTCTCCCAGTCATGAGCTACCTGCGTGCCGTCATGGTCGCCGAGGAGTACAGCCAGCGATGCCTTCGCCTGACGGAGCATGTTATTTCCATGAACCCGGCGCACTACACGGTCTGGCTGTACCGTTTCAAGATTGTCCAGGCGCTCGACATCCCGTTGGCCGACGAGATCGAGTGGCTCAACCAGGTGTCTCTCGAGCACATCAAGAACTACCAGATATGGCACCACCGCCAGCTACTGTTGGACCACTACTACGAGCGCATCAAGAGCACGCCGGACGAGGTGAAGCGCTTCGGCAGATCCGAAACGGAATTTCTCACGCAGATGCTGGAGGAGGACACCAAGAACTATCACGTATGGAGCTACCGGCAGTATATGGTGCGCAAGCTGGGCCTGTGGAACCTGCAGGAGCTGCTGTCGACGCAGAACTGGATCGAGGAGGACGTGCGGAACAACTCTGCGTGGTCGCACCGCTTCTTCCTCGTCTTCTCGAACCCGGCGCACTCGACCGAGGGCTCTCACGCCACGGAGCACGACCCCAAGATCCCCCAGGACGTGCTGGACCGCGAGGTCAGATACGCCGAGGAGAAGACCCTGCTCGCACCGCAGAACCAGGCGACGTGGAACTACCTGAGGGGCGTGCTGGTCAAGGGCGGACGCAAGCTGGAGACGGCCGAAGCCTTTGCGGCGCAGTTCGTCAAGGGCATCGGCGAGGGCGAGGACATGGAGGAGGTGAAGAGTACCCACGCGCTCGACTTCTTGGCAGAGGTTTTTGCAGAGAAGGGTCAGAAGGAGGAGGCGTTCAAGTACCTCGACCGGCTGGCGGAGAAGTGGGATCCTGTGCGAGCCGGGTACTGGAAGTACCGAAAGCAGCAGATAGCATAGCGGTGGCAACGGCACTGTGTGGCTATTGGGTATCTCGTCTCTACCACTTCGAGACGTTGTAGCATTTCATTGATACGGGCTGTCCCCCCAACCTGACAATGCTTGGCTGAACAGATATCTGTCTGCCCCTCGTCTGAAACCAATGCCTCGATATCCTGTTCATGTCTTTTGAAACCCCTTGCCGTGTCAAACTGCTCAATGTTAGCAAACCGCCGAAGTTGGCCGCGCGCGGCAATCGTACCTCCAAGAGAATTTCGCAAAAGCAGGCCGATAGTCATTACTCATTTCCCGGGTATATCCCATGCCCCCCTCACAGCGCGCGAAAGTTCTGGCTCATGATCAGCCACCGCCTCAGGCCGCGCGGCGGGTTCTTGCCAAAGGTGTCCCAGTTGGGCACCAGCACAAAGACCTCGTTGAACGTCTTTGCGGGGGCGTTGCGGTCCTTGCCGTAGTAGACGCGGCCGGTGACCTGCGCCATGATGCTGCACTTTGCGCCCGTCTTGTCGCCTTGCGAAAGGTGCTCCGGGCAGCCGAGGGAGAAGTCCGGGTTGACGACGTGGGCGTCGAGCGACTCGACCTCGTAGCGGACGTCGGGGCCCTGGGTGTCGAGGAGGGCGGCGTACTCGTCGGGCCCGCCGGCGATGACGGCGCCGTTGATGGAGATGTCTGGCGGGGAGGGGTATTTGGAGCAGGACGTCGTGTAGAACTGGGAGAGCTTGCCCTCGGGCTTTCGGCGGTTGAGGGCGTCGTAGTAGGAGTCGGCAAAGTTGGAAGCGGCTTTGGAAATGTCAGTCGCGGCGTCGTTGTCGGGATGGGGGATGGAGGTGGTTACCGTCTGAGGAGGCTCGCAGCTCGGTTTCGCGTGATGGGAGAGACATTTTTGCCCGTGTGCTTTGTGTCGCAAATTATGTCGAGTCCAGCGAGGTTGTTTAGTTGAATGCGATTGCAGGACCAGAGGACTCGGCAGAGATCTTGGCGGGGTGAGGTGGGACGAGGATGAAGTTGCGATAAGAGCTCGTACCGTAATCTGCAGCCACAATCCGTACGGTGTCGCGAACCACCAGTTGTGCGATCCCATCTTGGTCCAAACATTTTTCGGCTTTGCCTTTCCAACGACAAACGTCAGCGACCAGGCCCAATGCGACCAGCGAGGCTATCTTCAGCATCGGCTTTTCGAAGCCGCGGCTTCGCGGCGCCGCGCCCTTCGTGGACCTGTCCTTCGTGCAGCACCGGCCAGACGCCGCGGCGCTTCAAGAGCTCCGACAGCTCCAATGAGAAGCCGTACTACGTGACGACGCCCATCTTCTACGTCAATGCAGGTGCGTAGGGCCCCGCCAGATATCTACACCACCGCGGAGGGGCTGACAGAACGCTCGGCAGCGCCGCACGTCGGCCACATGTACTCGATGCTCCTCGCCGACTTCTTCAAGCGCTGGGAGGCGCTCAAGGGCCGGCGGGCGATCCTCTGCACCGGCACCGACGAGCACGGGTCCAAGGTGCAGCAGGCGGCGGCGCGGCAGGGCGTGGCGCCCAAGGAGCTCTGCGACGCCACGTCGGACAAGTTCCGGGAGCTCGCGCGGCACATTGGCATGGACAACGACCACTTCATCCGCACGACGGACGAGGACCACAAGGAGGCGGTGCAGTACTTTTGGACCGTGCTGCGGGACAGGGGGTACATTTACGAGTCCAAGCACGAAGGGTGGTACTGCGTCAGCGACGAGTGCTTCTACGCGGCCGACGAGGTGCACCGCACGCAGGTGCCGCTGACGGGGCGCATCATCATGGCGTCCGTCGAGACGGGCAACGAGGTCGAGTGGGTCGAGGAGAAGAACTACCACTTTCGGATGACGGCGCTCAAGGAGCGGCTGCTCCGGTTCTACGCGGAGAACCCGGACTGGATCGTGCCGAGGGCGCGGCTGAGCGAGGTCGTCGCGTGGGTGACGAACAACCTCGAGGACCTGTCCATCTCGCGGCCCGTCCAGAGACTGGACTGGGGCGTGCGGGTGCCGGGCGATCCTTCGCAGACGATCTACGTCTGGGTCGACGCGCTCGTCAACTACCTCACGAAGGCGGGATATCCCCGATGGCAGCCGGGCAGGGAGCGGGAGGGCGGGTGGCCGGCGGACCTGCACGTCATCGGCAAGGACATTGTGCGGTTCCACGGCGTGTACTGGCCTGCGCTACTGATGGCGCTGGACCTGCCGCTCCCGAAGCAGCTGCTCACCCACGCGCACTGGACGCTGGGGAAGAAGAAGATGTCCAAGTCGGTGGGCAACGTCGTCAACCCCTTTTTCGCCGTCGACCGATGGGGCCTGGACGCGATGCGCTACTTTATGCTCAACGACGGCGGCATCGCCCGGGACGCCGACTACGAGAACTCGCTCGTCATGGCGCGGTACGCCAAGGACCTGCAGTCCACCCTCGGCAACCTCGTGAGCAGGGTGACCAAGGCCAAGACGTGGGCGCTCCAGCCTTCCGTAGCGTGGGCGATGCAGCATGGTGATGCTGTCGGCAGCAACTTTGCGCGGAGCGAAGGATTCAAGGCCCTCGTCAATGGGATGGCGCAAAACATGTCCAACCACGTGGACCAGCTGAACCCCAACCAGGCCATCGGCAGTGTATTTGACGTTCTTGTCGAGGTAAGCGGGCCGTCCACGCATGGAAGAGAAGAGCGAGACTGATTTACGTGTCCGCAGGCCAACAAATACATCTCCGAGGCGGCGCCGTGGAAGCTGGTCAAGTCGTCAGACCCCGCTGACAAGGCCACCTTTCACGAAGTCCTCTACATGACCGCAGAGGCAGTCCGCGTAGGCTGCATTCTTCTCCAGCCCGTCATGCCGACCAAGACGGAAAAGGTACTGGATATGCTGGGTGTCGAGAAAGACAAGCGGCACTTTAAAGACGCTGTATTCGGTGCGGACGCGACCTATGGTACTCCCTCTACGAGCCTCGGGCCGCCTGGAGAATGGGGGAGTGTATTCCCGCCCCAGCCTGCCGAGGACTGAGGAAACTTGAGGCAGTCAACGATGTATCAATGAATGTGGCGAGATGTAGGATTATGTGTAGTATCGTGACATTGCCAAAAGCACAGCGTCTGCTTTGACGATATATGCCTGAATGCGTTCGTGCCAATTTTCTATCAGCGTGTCCATTGGGAGTGTTGGAGGTGCATGACCTCGCCATCGCAGCACAGGGCTCTCGGAAGCTGCGTAAACTTGCTGACACGACGAGCTCCGGGCCAAAGGCAAGCAAAAGAATCACCCTGTGTGCAGCGGGCTAAAGGAAACGTCAAGGACAGGATTCGAACCTGCGCGACCGAAGCCACTGCCTGAACAACGATCAGAAGATCTGATAGCAGGGCAGCCCATTAACCACTCTGGCACCTTGACCGAATGATTGACAGGAACACATGTAAAGTGCACTATACCGTAACTGCATAGAGCAGTGGAGATATGGTACCCCATCTGCGACTGTAGCCATCCAAAAATTATCGCTGCAAAGTCACACAAGTCAGGCAACCCGACTGGCAAAAGGTAAAACGTCAAGGACAGGATTCGAACCTGCGCGACCGAAGCCACTGCCTCACTTGCTCTCGCACCCAGAAGGGTGCTCGTAGCAGGGCAGCCCATTAACCACTCTGGCACCTTGACTGTTGGATGCTTGTGGTTTGCAAGGGCGAATTAGGGGTCCTGTAGCGTCGAGGAGGACAGCTTGCCAGATTCGGACGCCGACAGGACGGGGCCGTGGAGCTCGTGCAGGGGACGGGCGTCGTGCTGTCTTCTCCGATCGAGCAGTGGAGGCGCGAGAAAAAGGCGCCCCCATGAAGCTGCGCAATGAGGTTGAACGAGAACACAGGCACGTCTCTGAAAGGATGTGTGTATTCTGCAAATGTGATTTGCTAACTTTGCTGCCGCAGCGATTGTTGCGCCTGCGGTGACCCTCGTGCCGTACGAGGCGAGGCATGTGGAGCGCTATCACGAATGGATGAGCGATCCGGTAGACAGACACACGCCCCAGGCGACCTTGGCCTGCACCAGTCACTGATGCAATTTACCTAGGATATCCAAGAAGCCACTGCCTCGGAACCGCTTAGTCTCGAGGAGGAGTACGAGAACCAGCAATCATGGCGCACTTCGCACGATAAACTCACCTTCATCCTCTGCCAACCGGTGTCCTCCGATGTCGCAATCAAGGCCGGCGAGGTAGACGCCCCGGAACGCATGATTGGCGACATCAACTTTTTCGTGTATCCCCACGACGACGACGAGGAAGGGGAGGGCGCCTACGTCGGTGAGGTGGACGTCATGGTTGCGGAAAAGGCATCCCGCGGCAAGGGCGTGGGCTATGCTGCGGTCACGTCGCTGCTGGCGTATGTGCACCGGAACCAGGAGAAGATCCTAGAGGAGTACGTCGAAGGAGAAGGCAAAAGCGGCAAGGCGGAGTTGAAGGGCCTGATGGTCAAGATCAAAGAGGGCAATGCGGCGAGCATCGCGCTGTTCAAGAGGGTTGGCTTTGCGCAAAAGGGCGAGGTGAACTACTTTGGCGAGGTCACAATGGTCTTGAATGGTCTGGATCAGTTTATCAAGTCTCCTGCTGGCGTCAAGGCGACGCAGGAGTCGCGTGAAGTTGGATACTCTAGATGAAGGCTCTACAAGGAAATGAACGGAAAAAGACAATACGCCAACACCGTGTTTAGAAAACCCATCTTGAGGAAAGCCTCTTGATCGTCTAAAACAGCTGTCCATGTCTCGCGTGTCTCGTCTTACCAGTCAACCTCGCCGGCAAACTTGGCACGGTAGTCATCCAAGATGTCCATTGTCACATTCGAGCCGCCACAGACGATGAGCACGACGTTCTGCTTCGCCCACTCCTCGTCAGACATGTCTGCGCCCAGCTGCTTCCTCAGCGATCCGTTGTACACCACCGCAAGGGTCGCGCCGCACGCCATCTCCACGACGATTCGGGCGTCGTCGACGAAACGCACGCAGGCCGTGGCCGCCTCGGCGTCGCTGACGACCACACTGCGGAACCCGGGTGTGGTCCGCGCGACCTCCCAGGTCCTCGCCGAAACCCTCACGGCCCCCAGCGAGCCGGCCATGGAAGTGATGGCTGGCAGGGTGACGTGCTCGCCAGCCCTGACGCTCGCGTTTAGGCTGTCCGCACCGCGGGTCTCGACAGCCACGAGACGGGGTGGCTCCCGCCCAGCCCAGCGCGCCTGTTCGCGAACACCCTGCGCCAGGCCGTTCAACAAACCGCCGCCGCCTACGGAGCAGACGACGGCGTCCAGGGCAACCTCGGGCAGTTGAGCAGCCAGCTCTTCAATGATCGTCGCGGCACCGTCCCAGACGTGCTGGTGGTCGAACGGCGGGACGTAGACGCCGGCCGGGTCGTTGGCGAGCAGCACCTCGCGCAAGTGGCGGTCCGCCTGGGCCCAGTTCTCGCCCTGCTGCACGACGTCGGCGCCCAGCAGGCGCAGTTTGGACATCATGAGCGGCGAGGTCGTCTGCGGCACGACGATGGTGGCCCGGCGATCGAGGGCGATGGCGGAGGTGGCGCACGCGAGGCCAGCGTTGCCGCCGGAGGAGCAGTAAAAGTGGGCATCTGCGCCGGGTGCCTCGGCGGCGGCGCGGACCATGAGGTTGCCGACGCCGCGGGACTTGAAGGAGCCCGAGGGCTGGAGGTTCTCAAGTTTGAGAAAGATGTTGCTGCCGGCGTGTTAGCGTCTCGGGTGAGATATGAGTGGAGTTGTTGAGGGTCTCACCATCCTGCTATGCGCGAGAGAGGTGCCGATGCAATGCATGGTGTTTCGATCCACGGCTTTTTCGTGGCTGGGTCCAAGGAGCCCATTGTGATTTCCTAGGGTATCGCGTGAGCAGATGCTCGAGTGGCCGATTCTGAAGCAGTTGCTGGAATTCTAGACGGGCCGATCAACCAAGTGGGTAGATAGATGTAGGTATGCAGCGTAGGCGTGGTACACTAGAACCACTCGGTTTTGGATGTTGAAAACGCTTTGGAGAAGCCCAGAGAGATGATCAACGTGTCTGCCAATCTTGAGAGCCCCGCGGCAAGTCGCAGACGGTGTTTAAGGGAAATCTAGAACGCAACAAGTTGAAGGTGGCCGAGAAATCCAGATTGAATCTGCCGCGAAAGGAGGTTATATATGGTGGGAAAGAAATGCCATAGGATTGCCAATGCCTCAAGTTCGAGTACGGTTGTAGGTTGAAGATCGAATTATACAAAGGCGCAATGTTCCAGCACCATCCAACAGCTTCTTCATTGACGACAAGTGTAGCGGAGCGGCTCGAAAGACCACATCGAGGCGGACGAAGGGCGTAGATGGCAAGTCGTTACAAGGGTCTGAGCGGGGGCGGCGTTGTAGGAGCGGGCACCACATGTTGCAGGCTGCCACTACCGCATTGTACAAGTCATGCATCTCCAACAATATACTCACTTTCCCAACGACATGGTTGGCCTGCGTCGCACGGGCAAACTTGAGGCATTGAAACCATTGCATGAAGCGGTCGGTTCATGGTCTCTGATATTGCTTCATTCTCGCCTCCGTGACCACTACAAAGGCACCCTCAAGCAGTCGCCCACCTCAAACCCCACGACAGCTTCAAAAATGTTCCATAAACCAACATAGCGGAAGAGGAACAGGCAACTTCATCCGAGCACATCACCTATCAAGAACCAACTTGAACATGTGCTACCTTTGCCCCCGTCACCGTCCCTGCGACGTTCCTCCAAGAGGACATGAGCAGGAGGCGCAGGACACAGACGAGGAAGATGAAGGCAGTGAAAGCGGGATATTACCGACCACCTCACCCGCCAAAGGCCCTCGTCCAGCCTGCAACTAGCCACGACGGCGCCCCGACCTTTGCCGCCTTTGACATTTCCGTCGACACCCCAGAAGGATCGGAAGCCGCCGTCCGTCTTCTGCGTCCCCCGTTCGGCTCGTCGCATATGACACGACGCACACTGCCCGCCCTGTCCGCAGCGTCCGGCTTGCGCGCGCCGTAATTGATCGGACCAGCTCGTACCGCAGGCGGCGCGACGGCAGACCGGACCGGGTCGAGGTCGTCACGCTGCCCCTGCCTCAGTCTTGCACGGATGCTGGCTGTGTGGAAGCTTCTGTCCGGCACCATGAGGAGGAGATCCGAAGCCGGATGCTGATGCCCCACAAGCCTGAGGCTGTCTCGTGGTTTCTGCCGGAGCGCTTTATAGATCGCCGATTCGCGCGAAGGTTTCTCGCAGTCAACCGCTTGGAAGACGACGGTGATAACGAGGTCGAGTTGGCGTCTTGGAAGGAATCGCTCGGCAAAGAAGAATACAAAGTCGAGTATGCAGCTCGAAGTAACCCTGCGGCAAGCCTTGGCAGCTTTCTCATCATCGACTGGCAACCCCGTAAATGGACGTGGCCTACATACCATGGTAGGGATTACAACCCGGACAAGGACACAGCCATGACCAGCCGCTGGTACGGGTTTGAGGCTTTCGGGCATGCCTGTATGGAGCTGTTGGATGCGGTTGGGATTTTCCATTGCCACTTCACACCTGTTGGCTCCCTCGACGCACAGCTCGATGGGGCAACGCGAGACTGAAAACGGCGCTCTCGAGGCATCGCAACGAGGTTACTTTCGTTCCGACACTTGTTAAGTCTTACCTGATGGCACCGGCCAGGTGTCACTTACGGCTAACTTCAAACTACGCAGAGACAGGCCCAATCAGCAACGGCGGAAAACCTTGATGTGTTCTGGCCGACATCTTTCTCCAGCTCGGTGTAACTTCTGTCCATGAGACTGATTCCGAGTAGTCACGAACTTGGGGGTCGGTAAAAGCAGCGGAAAGAGTAGAATGATATAGCTTGTAGACGCGTCTGGGTGGAGCCTTTGCTGTCCGGAATCGTCTTGTTCTGCTGAGTCGAGGGTCCAGCCATCCTGGGTCAACTGAGTGAAGTGTGTTGCGCCTAAAGATACTCAAGAGACATCATCAACCATAATGGTATATGAATAACTCCTCAATAGACCAGACTTACGATTCCATCCACAACCAGGAACGGATATATAGTCAAATCCATCGAAGAAGAAGCATCATCATGCTTCCATTCATTCTCTTCTCAGCCATGCTCAATGGTCAAACCTCAATTACTAAAAGTCTCTCCGTGGAAAAGGAAACCAGAGAACCAGGTTCTTCATTGATGATGCATGTGTAGAAGCTTCTAGAGACCAAGCTACTTGCCACCCCTAAAGGTAGCGGACTTATAAGGCCTTGATTTGGTAGGTCCTGAGCCAAGTACCATATCTGAACGAACCTCAGTCTGTAGAATTGCAATCACAGAGACTTTGAGTCCCAAGAACCAGAGCCCTTGACTAGAAGAGACTGCAAAAAGCCTTGCGATCAAAGGCTGAGGACAGCCTAGATGTTTTGCCAAAACACAGAGCAGCTTATGTGCATGAAGTTATACAGAAAGAATAAGTCAGTCTTTCAACAAAATATCATCACTTGCAATTGGTAAATACAGGGGATAGTAGGTAGAACATGTGACCATATTATGAAGCACACAGTACACTCAGACTTGTATACACATACACATACACACATACATACATCTATTGCAAATTGGGCGAGAAGAGTGCTTTCATCGCAACATGGGGCAAGTGGTTTAAATAAAGAAAGGACGAAGTCAGCAATTCCATCTAATCATGTTTCCCTTGTAGTTGTCTCTAAAAATAGACATCTAGTTCTAAACCTCGGTGTCTAGCCCACGCCATCTTTCACGTTATAGTCAAGCTCAAGGAGTTCCATCTAGAGGACCCTTGCAAGAGAGGCTCAAGTCAAGGACAGAAGAGCAAAACATTTCCCACCTCGACAGGATAGTTCAAATGCACATAAACTGAGGGAGTTTTGGCCAAAGGGTCGACCACACAAGGAGGCGGGAGCTAAGGACGAAGAAATAAGGTATCTCCCGCCTAAACAGGCCAATACAAATGCATATAACCTGGAAGATCCTATTCAAAAGGTCACCATAAGAGAGGCGGCAGAGCCAGGGGCCAAAGTCCAAGGCTTCTCCCACCTAAAAGGACAGTCAGATGCACATAAGTTGAAGGAGTCTTATACACCAAATAGCTATAAGAGAGGCGAGAGCCATGGTCCAAGATCCAAAGCCTCTCCCGCCTAAATAGGATAGTCAGATGCACACAAGTTGAAGGAGTCTTATCCACTAAATACCTACAAGAGAGGCGAGAGCCATGGTCCAAGATCTGAAGCCTCTCCCGCCTAAATAGGATAGTCAGATGCACACAAGTTGAAGGAGTCTTATCCACTAAATAGCTACAAGAGAGGCGAGAGCCATGGTCCAAGATCCAAAGCCTCTCCCGCCTAAATAGGACACTCTGCCTATATTTCCCCTCAAGGGGAAGGAATCCGGGGCATTCAGTTGAGATCTTTCCATGTAGGGAGCCAGTAGCCTTGACTTCTATATTGCTGCCAGCTCTGCAACTCAGGCCTCCCTCTCCCTCTCCCCTTTCCCCTCTCCCATCAATATCTGCACTCATCACCTCCTCCAGCTCAAAATTCTATCCTGCAACTACCAACTCTGTGGAGTGGTTCTGGGCCAATATACCGAGCTCGGGAGATCAACCTGCACTATATATGGTAACGGAAGGTCTCTTGATCAGACATCACCTTGGAGACTCTGGAAAGAGAAATCCTGCCTTTCTTCAACTTTTGCTTTTCACCACGTCTTGAGTAGCTCCCCGACCGAGCCTCCTCTGACCATCGTCTCCTAAGATCAGCCAACGCTTCCTCACTTTCTTGTCAGTTCGCCGTCTTGGCGGGCTTTGCCTCGAGAGCTCACAACCTCTCTCCAAGCAAGCTTCCGCAACCACTACGCTCTCGTTCTCGCAATCACATTACACTTCACACTTCGTCGTCTTTCGCCAGATATATATCGGTAGTCTTCCATTGCTTGAGCAACAAGGCAGACTAACCGGGGAAGTCTTCTCTACTAGATGATCCTGCCTTCACTTGACTAAAACTCTCTTCAGTTGCTTTCCGTTTGATCATTAAACAGAAGGCCATATCAGGACAGGATCATTGTGTATCTCGCCAGAAACAAAAAGCCCAGGTTGGTTCAATCTTCTTGACGCAACAAGTACACGGCAGCAATCTCACGCACCAAAAGGGGCAGATATATATTCATCGACCTAAGGGGAATCTAGACCTATTGACATCTATCATTCCACTCGCAAAGACCACAACATCGAGACACCACAGAATCCTTTGAAGCTCTGGTAATTTGAGCAAGAACCTCTTGGATAGCAGTTGACTGACAAAACCTCAGCAATCTCGGTACATCATGGCACCCCGTGGCAAGGGCAAGAGCAAGGCTGTCCAGAAACAGAAGACGACTGCAACTGGACCTTCTGACAGCAGCAACAAAGATGGCGACAAACAGAACGTCCCGGCCAAACGAGGCTGGACCAATGAACAACTGCGAGAGATGGCCAAGAAACGCCACATCGAGTTGACTCTCGACGAGAGTGAGGGCGAGGAGACGAAAAAGCGCTCCAGGAAAAAGGCAAAGACCAAGAGAGGCGGGGAGTGGGACCACGATGCATGGGCGGAGCGCGAGATGCCTCCTGCCAAAGACTATGGCGCCTTCTTCGCGGCCACATCGACAGCTCACTCCACGTGGGGATCCCCGTTGCCCGAACTCACTCCGCGCGTGGCCAAGGCGCCAGACGGCAAGAGCTCCAGATTCCAAAGCAAGGGCAAGGGCAAGGCGAGAACGGAGACCGGCAGTGCTTCTGCCCCTTTCGACTTGACGGACGACGGCGACGGCATCGTTCCGGTGGCCCAAGGTCGAAAGGAGAAGACCACCCAAAGTTTCGAAAGCACCTCTCTGTTCCGTCTCCCGCTCGAAGTCAGAGAGAAGATCTACGAATACATGCTCGTTGCGGAGGAACCCATCCGAGTGCGCCAGGGATGGTCTGCGGTCTATCCCAGAAACCGGCCCCAGCTCCATACCAAGATTCTGCGCGTCTGCCGCCAGGTGCGAAACGAGGCCGTCAATGTGCTCTACGGAAAGAACGAGTTCGTCTACCTGCTCAGAGAAGCCGCTCCGGCTCCTCAAGCGAACGCACTGGGCGACGACGAGATAGTGGTGCAAAACCTCAACGCCGTGGTGGAGGACCGCATTTCTGACGATGGCTCCGATAGTGATGCCGAGTACGACGATAATGCCATCGGTTCCGCGCGCATCGATGACGACTCGGATGTCGAGATTGACATTCCCCGCTTCGGCCACAAGTTCCGCCGTCTGAGGATCGAGACCGAGGCCAACCGCAGCGAGGTGGGCTATCTGCGCAGCATGGCCAACGCCATCCTCACCTTCCGCAACCTGAAGCCCATCAAGTCCCGCATCCACACCATCGCCTTCGAGGTGAAGCCTACGCGCGATGCCGAGACGGGCGAGCTGACCTTTCTCAACTTCTTCGACAAGACCTCTGCGGTCATCAAGGCCCTGCGCGGCCTGCCCTGTCAGTTCATCGAGGTCTGGGTCAAGATCAACGAAGAGCTAAAGGTGCCCATCAAGCTCAACATGAAGTACGCGGCCGGAATCCGACGCAGCCGCCGCGAGAGGGACAAGGCCTGGGAGAAGGACAAGGTCATGCAAAACTACATGAGCATCCAGGCCGGCGAGGCCCAGGCCAGGCTCGACATGCTGCCGACCCTCATCCGGGACATCTGGGAAGAGCACAACCGTGACGCCGGCATGGAGGAGGACGACGATGACGTTTACGAGTCCTGGTAATGAACTGGCTGGTACTTTGACGGGACGGGTTGCATTGCAGCTTTTGATTTATGCGAAGCCGTTGAGTGGGCGGTTGAACTTTGATACTTGCAAAGGCGAAAGCTGCGAAAAGGGGGTCGAGGCAGAATTCACACTTGCAAAGGGCGGAACGGTTGCTCGAGAGGCAAAATTGGGCCTTGCTGGAGGACACTTATTCCACTCTAATCGCGTTAATTGCTTTGGGAATCCTAGATTTATAGGTAGCACTGATACTCCGCCGCCTTGCGATAGATACTATAGAAAGAAGCTGCATTTTCATAGCTCTCAGGGGTATATAAACTTGCGATCATCATCTGCCAACATGCCGTGCCGTTTCTTGCCTCACGACGCCGCAGATATCTTGACTTTGGAGACTTCCAACGTCTCCGTGTCTACCAGAACCAGTTCCTTGGTCTGGGAGAACGAAGGAACGGTGACGAGCCGGACCTCCTGCCCGTCGTTGCCTTGGACAACCCTCGTCGAAAACTCGGGCTGGCACCCGACGAAGAAGAGGTGAGGTGCCTCCTTCATGACGAACGGGTCCTTGTCTTGAAACGGATACGCCCCTGGGAGAAGTTAGCATGCACTTACGATTGCGTTCCAGGGTAAAGGGGGCTTACAAAGAGTATCGGGGGCAGTGGGCGCGCTACACCTCCACCTGCACATGGCCTCCATCATGCCGAGGCGATCGTCGCTGTCGACATACTTGAAGACGTCGTCGACGTTCTGGCCACCGGTGCCGAGGATCCTCCACCCCTCGACCTCGCCCTCCCAAGGGTTCGTCGTAGCGTCAAACCAGCCCGGTTCCTTGGCGTCGGGGGCCGCGGCGTACGGTCTCGATTGCGGAAACATGGCGGCGTGGATGGGCTGCTGGGGGTAGCTCGCGTTGGCGGGATCCTGGACGCCGGGCATGAGGGTGACGGGGACGGAAGGGAGGAGGTCGCCGAGGAAGTCGTCAAAGAGCTGGCTGGGTAGAGGGTTGTAGGCGCTGGCGTCGTAGCCGTACTTTTTTGCCATCTTCTTGCCGTTGACGTTGTTGTCCGGGGCCGTCTTGAGGGCGGGATTGTTGGTGGAGGTGGACGATTCGATCGAGTTTCCGGCGATGATTAAGCGGGAAATGTGCGTCAGTTCCGATTGGGCGCCTGAGGAGAGGGCCTCGCCGAGGAGGAACTCGAGGAGCAGGGACAGCTCGAGGGCGTAGGAGGCGTCGGTGCCGGAGAAGGAGAGGCCCGAGACGATGGCGATCTTGGATGAGGAGGATGCGCCGGACATGCTGTGGTCCTCGGATGGGGGCGCGGAGAGCGCCCAGCGCTCGGGTTGCGGGGCGATGTCGGGGAACTTGACGTCCATAACCTCGAACTCGCCGCTCGCGTTTTCTGTGCCCATGACGCCGATGATGCAACCCGTCACGAGGTGGATGGATTTCAGTATGTCGCCGACCAGACGAATGCGGCCAGAGTCGTCCTCGATCATGATCTGGTCCTTGTCGTCTTCGGAGTAGTAACGGTCTGTGGATATCGGGGCAGATATCCAGCGCTGGTGCAGGCAGTCAGCTGCAGGGTTCGTTTCAAAGATTCGACACAACGTACGTCCTTGGAGACGTCCTCCAGAATATTGGGCTTCAAAGGCATGTCCATGTACACGGTGCCAGTGACCCAGCACAGCTCGCCCTGGCGGACGTCAAGAACACGGTTGACGCGACGAGCCTCCTCGCCGCCAATGACGGTACCATCCCATGCTTCGGCGGCTACCGCATCGACGGCTGGGCGAATGGACGTGAGACGCAGGAAGTATACGTCTGCATATTGCTGCTGGTAGGAACGTTGCTTGGGCAGGGCGAAGGTGTCCAGGGACTTGTAATGGGAGGGATCGCGGACGAGGGTCGTCGAGGCCGCGGCGGCGTCACTGGGCGTCTGTCAGTTACGTGGTCAAAGAGCGGCTTTCGAACTGTGCAGGAACATGACATACGCCGGCTTTTGCAACAATGCTGTTGCTTCGTCGAGGGTCACCATAGTTGTTCAACTCTGTCGTTCCGACGTGGATACCTGGAGCTGTTGTCGGGAAGACAAATGGTGTGCCCGAAAGCCAATGGCCGTGAAGAGGAATGCAGTGCCACGAGATGGCAGACGCGTCGAAGCAGATGACCGCGAATTTTGGCGTAAATGGGAGACGACGGGCCTAGGCACAGGCGTAGGGTCCCTGTGGCTTGAGCGGTGATCCCCGGCCCGGGCGGCCGGTGCAGGGCACGGAAGTCCAGCCACGGCGGGGTCTGCCGCTACCCCTCCTCAAAGTGAGGGGCACTTTTTGCGCTGTTCCTGGAAGATGCCACGCGCTGAAGCTGAAGACTCGCAGGCAAGGTATCCATCCGTACGCGGGAGTGCGGCTTTATCTCGGTCTTTAAAGTCCCGTCCCATCTCACTCGGGGGTCATGACGCCTTCAGTCTAGGGCGGTGTGATGGTGACTCCTTTCCCATAAAAAAAGCTGCACCTCTTCACTTCCTTCACGAACGGCCACCTTCTTAGCGACCTCGTCTCACCCGTCTCATTCCTCACTTTCAACTTCAGTCACCCACCGCAGCCATGCCGCAAAACCCCCCGACCATCGAGGTTAACAACCTCAGCTACAACTTCCAAGACTCCACCTCTGGGCTGTCCAACATCTCCCTCTCGCTACCCGCCCGCTCGCGCACCCTGCTCATCGGCGCCAACGGCGCGGGCAAGACCACCCTCCTCCGCCTCCTGGCCGGCAAGCGCCTGGCGCCCCAGGGCGGCATCGCCATCGGCGGCGTCGACCCCTTCAAGGAAGGCCTCGAGGGCGTCACCTACCTCGGTCTCGAGTGGGTGCTCAACCCCATCGTGCGCACCGACATTGGCGTCGTCGAGCTGCTGCGCAGCGTCGGCGGCGACGCCTACCCGGACCGCCGCGACGAGCTCGTCAACGTCCTCGACATTGACACCGCCTGGCGCATGCACGCCGTGTCCGACGGCGAGCGCCGCCGCGTCCAGCTCGCCATGGGCCTCATCCGCCCCTGGACCATCCTGCTGCTCGACGAAATCACCGTCGACCTCGACGTCCTGAGCAGGGCCGAGTTCCTCGCCTGGCTGCGCCGCGAGACCGAGATCCGCGAGTGCACCATCGTCTACGCCACTCACATCCTCGACAACCTCGCCGGCTGGCCCACCCACCTCGCCCACATGCATCTGGGCACCGTCAGGGAGTGGGACACGGCCGAGAAGATGCTCGAGGGCGTCGACGGCCGCAGCGGAAACTCCACCCTCGGAGAGCTCGTGCTGGGCTGGCTGCGCAAGGACCTCAAGGACCGCGGCCCGCGGTCGCAGGCCAGGGTCGCCCCCGAGGGCAAGACGTACGACGCTGGCGGGTACGGGGGTTACGGCGACGAGTCTGGCAAGAAATGAGCAGCCCGAACCGATTGCTTCTTGGTTGGTGGGGTTTGATTTCATAAAAAAAAATTCGGGGGTTCTTGGGAAAGGTGACTTGTTCAGGCGTACGGCACTCAACTGCATTATGGCGGGCGTTTTTCAACAACTTTTTGAAGGGAAAAAGGAACATGTCCATCGGCAAACGGTGTTCTTTAACCATACATCGAAGACTATGAGAAAGAGACGAGCATAGAGGAACGGGCGGCTTCATCAACTTGCCTTGCCCGGACGGCGTTTGGTTTGCGAACCGTTCAACAACAGCACATCCACGTTTTCTATTAGGATCTCACGGCTTCATATACCCTGTGTCTTCAACCAGATGGGGAAAGTTTTGGGCGGAAAGATGCTGTCGACTCAACTAGACAGACTTTGGCCTTTTATGGCCCATAGTGGTATACATATATTTGATGCTGCGACTGTTTCGCAGCGGGTATCGTCCCAAATGCCTCCATTCCTAGCCACCGTTGCGGGTATCGACCTCAGCTTGCTATTTCTCGCTCTGGCTCATGAGGACCTTCATGGTGTTCCTCATCAGCGCCGGTATTCCGCCGAGGCCCTTGGCTTCCAGCGCCCGCAAAACGATAATCCTGTACTCTGAGTATGTGACTCGGAGGCCGCGGGCCTCTGCCAACCTCGCCAGGCTGACTGCGGTGACGGGGCCTCCGTGTCTCGTGGCGATGGCGTCCTCGTCTCTTGCTAGTTCTTTGTCCTCGAGCTCCCGGATCGACTGGATTGCTTGGAGGCCGAGCACGGGAGACAAGGAGAAGCCGAAAAGCGCAGGTAGCGTAAGGTCCATGCCCAAGTCTTCGACGTAGCGCTGCATGTGAAGAGTGACGGCTGGCGGGCTCAGGCAGCCGAGCGCGTTCTTGTCGACATTGTTGAAGGCCTTGCCGCGCCAGACGCAGTTGCAGATGTCCATGAGGTATCCGTTAAAGTGGTTGACATAGCTGGGAGCGTAGGTAGTCGGCTGTCGGCGGGACATGGCCACCTCGAAACCCTTCTTGTAGACGGCGAGGACGCCGCAGAGGCGCGAGACGTTCGCGAGGGAGTGGCTGAAGAAAATCAGGTAGATGAGCTGCGCCGGCGGGTTGGAGATACGAACGAGAGGCTGCAGGACCGGGTCGGATATGGTGGTGGCCGTCTGCTCGTACAGATCCAGCACGGTGCCGTGCGTGATGACGCTTGGGGAGCTGTGGACCAAGCTCAACGCGATAATGCTGGCGCGGTCCAGGGCCTTGTGGAACGCGTCAACGGGCGCGTCTGTCGGGGTCTTGACCAGAGAGCGGAGGACAAAGGTCCATCGACGGATGAGGTTTTGGTAGAGCTTAAGGAGCGGGAGCTGCGATTCGGGCGTTGGGGCCAGACACCTCTCAAGGGGCTGCAGGATAAACTTGTACAGTTCTGGTCAAAGTCAACGATGGGCTGAGCGGCCGCGCTGGTTCGTTGCCTACCTTCGAACGATGCCAGGGGAGAATATGACAGGATGTTGAGGATGGAATCTCGAGCGGTCACACCGTCCCATGTGGGAAAGAACTTGGCAAAGAAGTTCAAGACAACAGAAGGTGTTTCCTGGCCAGTCAGCTTGGCCTCGCTTGGGTCGCGTACGAAATGCCTACTTTGACCCGTGCCACGTAGTCGTCCAAAATCTCCATCGTCTCCCGGAACAGCTTCTCGTCCGCGTTTCCGTCGAGCACGTCTTCGAGCACGGCGTTGATCCAGTGAACTACCCGATGCGCTGCAGCGTTGTCTTTCTTCAGAGCGACAAACTTTTGGAGAAGCGGATCTGCCAAGACTGCGGCCAGCTGGTTTGGGAGCTCGATCTTCTCCACGTTCTGGGCGAGGCGGTCGGCGTTGTCGATTTCCTCCAGCGTCACGGAGTTCTTTCACGGTTAGCCTGTCAGACGTTGAAAGCAAGCGCTGCAGGGTCCCTTACCTCGTTCGCTTCTGAAGTATGCACGGATGGGAGACGCGCCCCCTTGCCGCCGCGAGCCTTGAGGGCTTGATGGTTGACGCTGAAACCATTGCGGGGGTGGCCGGTGACCTCGGCGGAGCGCTGAGAATGATCCCTCTGGATCCGATCCAGTCGCTCTCGCCATTCCATGTCCGGATGCTGGAGACGTCAGAACGTCCCCTCTGGCTGTCTGTGGGTCTTACTTTGAAAGCTGACGCCTTGCCTCTGAGGGCATCGCTGACGATGATTTCCGGATAGTAGTCTTTGTACACGCGAAGCAGACCTGTCAAGGCCGGGTCGTTGCCGGTGTTTCTCGACAGGTTGAGTCTGAAGACGGTCAGCTTGCCCAGTTGCTCACAGGGGCGAGTTGGAAACATACACGGCCTGGATTCGAAAGGGCCGAACATGCTTCCTGCGTGTTATCAGGGCGAGAAGGTGGCAGAGCTGCGGCCTAGTCGTGGTCAGCGGGCAATTTCCACAGTACGTTTTCCGAGACCGACCTGATTGCAGCTGTATCGAGGAGATTGAAGAGAACGGAGTAGGCCTGTGATAGAACGGCTGGTGTTTCAATGACATGGTAGACCATGATCAACCATTTCAAAAGATTGGACTGCAGGACCAGGGATGGTTTGAGCTCGCCATGGCCAAGGCATCCTACTATGCGCAGGACCACATCGCTGGCAAGCCTCGTAGCGGGATACAGGGCCTTGACGATGGCGTTCAAGCTAGCTTGGTCAAGGTGGGTTGGTCTCGTGAGCAAGTCGATGAGCTCGCTCAGAGGCTCAGGCAGCAGCCCGTTGTCGTAGGCATATGATGCGACCTTCTCCACGGTGGGTTTGATACTCGTGGCCCTCTTCTTGGCCGTTACTTTGGAAGCTAAGATGGCATATGAGCACGCCATCAGACCGTCTACTGTTGGTAGACGAGACTCACCTTCGACGACATCGTCAATCAACAATTCAATGCTGTTGTCGACATCCACGGCCATGCTCTGGGTAGGCGAGGCCATGCTGGCAGTCGTGCTTGGTAGTGGGGCGTGGTCGTCAACCTCCGTGTGCCCATCAATCGTCCGCAAATGGCCTCACAAGGCAACGTCGACGATGCAAGTGGATTGACCGACTCGGTCGCGGTTGGACGCGTCGCGGAGACGACATACAGACGGACGCGCTTTAGTTGGGGGAAACGGTGCACGGCCCCGTTGTCTCCTGGCAGCACCGCTGGCATTGACAGGCGGAAAGCGGGCGGCAGGCAGTGAACCCACCTGCTCAGCCAACAGGATAATACCTGGCTTGGGTATTGAGGCCGTAAGGATGTATCACTGCAGGACGCTTGCTACTACACATGGGTTCTTCCAAGACGCACCATACAAGCTTCGTCCATGCCGAGTTTCCATTAAAGATCAAATGTCTGGAGATTTGTTCTATAGCTCTTTTAGTCTGGAAGATTCGCTTTGTTGTTCGACTAGGGGAGTGCAATAGATGCGGCTGCATTTGGATGGGGTATAAATAGGCGGGAAACGACAGCTAGGCCGTTTCGCAGCTTGAGCATTCACTTTCGCAGTTTGCTGATCAACGGCGGCGCCCTGCTGGCAACTTCATGGGCACGCTCCATGTGTCTACCTACGCAGTACAGTCCAAGGTGGGGGTCTCGTTCACCGGTCATAAGCGCTGAACCGTACAGACTTGGGAGGTTGTGTAGGAAACTTTACCTCGGTGAGTAACGGTCAGGCAAGACACTTGGCAATTGGAGTCTGCGAACCCGCAGCTTCATAACGTACTCTGTGGGCCGAGCATCTGACCATGTACGCCGGTTGGCCGACCGACTTTCGCATCGTGGGCCGATCAATTCAGACTTGGTGTAGTTGAGCGGGTGGGAGGCGGCGTATACAGTGGTGAAGGATTGAGTGACCGCAGAGGCAGACCATGGAGATGACAGGGCAAGATATGCTCGCAGCATTCACCGGCTCCTCCAAGTTTCTGTCTCCGAACAATGCTTGCTGCGGCCCCATGGGCGACCATCGGTAAGTAAGCGGCGTGCAAGCCGTCTTGGCTGCTGTCCATAACTCCTATTCGGCCGGAATGGACGCAGAACATGGCCATGAATTTGGGGGTCCCTAAGCTGACCGATTCCCATTCGTGCAGCGCCCCGACAATTTTCGCGATGCGAGATTGCAGACTTCGTGGGTGGTGGCAAGCAGAGACGGCAGGATCAGAACGATCGAGACATTGTTTTGCATACATACACCAAGGCATACTCTAATGTCAGTTTGGTCCAAGACCAAGGGACGAAGGAAGTTGGCACAAGACGCACCACGACGAGAAGGGCCATCGGTCCCGTCTATGGCCTCACTTCATGTTGCACAGAATGGGAGATGGTGGGGCCCATGTACTGCAGATGCAAGGTATGAATCGGTTGGTGTACAGCTATGCGTACGTGCACGCATCGCAGATTAATCAACGCTACCCGCCTCGAATGCCTTCTTTGGCTGAACAGTTGCAGCAATGAAAGGAAACTTGACCTCAGCTGCATCATGTTGGATTCAAGACTGCACGGATGGAGAGGAACTGGGAGCAAGAGGACGGCTACCTCATGTTCCGTCAACACGGTGCATGCCTGGTGGTGGAAGGGTCTCTCACCTCACTCACCTTTCCTCACCTGGTCTCTCACCTGCCTTTGTAGGCCAAGGTACCTCGGTGGAGGTAGCAGGGGTCGACGACTTCCTGGTTGTGTCAGGGGCTCTTACCTCGACGGGAACGGGGACGTGAACGGGGACGTGAACGGTGCGTACCGTTACACTGAACCCACGCGACTGGCGCCCGCCCACCCGTTCACCTGCTCCGTTCCGCAATCCAACTACAGAGCTACCATCGTCATGCCATCCACCACTCTCCCCTCTGTCCCAATCCACAGCCGCACACTGTACGCACTTGTGACGGCAGACGTGTATCCAGGTCGTCGGCTTTTCCCGGATACCGACGTTTTGTCGCTCATCTTTGGCTGGCAACGAGGCTGATCAGTGCGACGCGGCACGCGGCTCGCATGCCGTCTTGACCTCATTGTTCCACAATCTTGCTACACAACTGCCTCGTCGAATCCTTCTGCCATTCTCGACCCATCGATGAACCGCAGCCTAATCCCGGCATGGCTTCTGTCGTGCCGCTGATCGAGCCGCACGGCGAACCAGTCCGTGTTGTTCCCTACATACACGTCCTTCTTGTTTTGCGAGGTATCTTCCCGCAATTACGCTGGGAATACGGCTCTAACCACCGCTTGTTGCCTCCTTTAGGACCAACACACTATTAGCTTGCCCGGACATGGGCGCTAATTGACACCTTCACCTCGAGTCGGCCTGTTGGCCTTGATTGATGCCACAGACCACACAGGCTTCTTCGACTGCTCGCCAAAGCCGGCAAACCCATCCCACCCTCAATCACTTGTTCCATGTTTGTTGGACATCACTCGCGGCCCGACGTCTCCACAGCCGAGAATGAGACCCGAATGAGATTTAACGTCTCTCCCCTGTTGTGCCGTCTTTTCCTCCTCCTTTTCGGTCGGCAGGATTCTCCCGGTAAACCCTATTTCGATACCCTGACAAAGCACCACCAACAGACTTGATTTGGCACCCAGCAACCTCGTCTGCCACTTTTCCACTTGTCGGACCCATACCGCAACCCGGGGAATTCGTTAGCAGGGAGCTCCGAATCCGCGGGCGCGGATGACACCCAAGGTGGCGCGAGCCGAGTCTCCCATTCCAAACCGTCGTTTCTTATGCCCGAATCGAGGCCACGGCCACCTGACGTGCAAGCGGACATGTATTCTCGCTCACACTCCGCCCCATCTCCTCTCGACATCTTGTTCTTATCGTGGGGGGTGCTTGAACTTCCTGGCAAGGGCAATGATTACAGCGTCGAAGCGTCAGTCGCCTGTCATCATTGTCTTGGCTCTGTGTCACCATCGGCCGCCGTGCGCTGGCGTCCGCTTACTCTGCTTCTTCTCATCTCACTTGACGCCGGTGCCAGTGTCGTCTGCAGTACCCTTTGCGTGACCTAGCAGACAACCTAGCCCCCGGTGTTGCAAAGAGGCAGCTGCATGATCCGCTCGGTGGTCAGCTCAGCATGGTGAGGTAGAAACTTCGTTCCTCAATGTTCCGTTATCCTTTTGCCCCCTACGCTAAAACCCAGCAAAGGAAGCGGACCTATTGCCGCTCCGCAATGCGCCGGTTGCATTTGGATCCATCCACCTTCCCACCCCTCCACTTCCCATGGCTGCGGACTAACAATTCGTACGCTCTCACCACGCATGCCGTATGTGGTGTACGCCCACGCGCACACAACCAACTCGTCTGTCATCGCATCAGTCAGATGTCCCCCGGTCCAGGAACCACGCCGCCAGTCATTGAATGACTACTGCCGGGGGGGTCCACCACCCACGGCATGAAGCGTGGAGGCAGTTGGACATTAGCTGTCTTTTGTCCTATCCTGTCTTGTCCTACGTGCCTCCTACACTTAGATGTTCCTTGCTCTTACATACTTTGACTTACTGTTGCTCAGCACTCGACTTATGCAGCTTGCTGAGCACTTTTCTATGCACACGTACTTGCAACGAAAAATTCTCCTCCAACGCTGGCCGTCATGACCCATGTTCTTTTCCCGGCGCGCCGGCCGGCCCTATTCCTTTGATCGGTCGCCTTTCGTACACCCCACTCTTTGCCCTCATGCAGTGTCTTTCCCACACCCATCAGGAGAATGGTCTTGCCCAACAACATACTCTGTCTCCCACAAGCTGGTCTGTGTAACCTTGGTTCTTCGTCTCCAAGACGAGAATACTAACACTTTGAGTTGTTAATCCCTCGAGTCTGAATCACTTTTCCCTCGTGTTGGCCCAGATTCGGTACTCGTTTTACTGACTGCCATGTGCTTAAGTACTTGGCGTATCCGTGCCGTGTCATCACTCCTATCTTCGCCAAACTCTGTCTTCCATCGTGTCTGGCAGACTATCAACCCATCCTGCAAGGGTGTCAATCCTCGCGAACAGCCCGCACACCAAGACGGAAGCTGGAGTTTCTAAAAACCTGCCTTACCGTCTGTTGGCGGAGGCCCTGTTTCTGCAAGACTACCCGTCTCGACCAGAAGCCACATATTGCGTGGAATCGCGTCCCCACGCCAGATCTCTTTCCCGACGGAAGACCTTCACTTCTGTCTCCAGGCCTCGCACTTGTGGCGCGGATTTTGAGGGTGCATAAAATTCTTGCACAGATCACTTGGCCTTGCCACTAATGCCAAGTGCGTGGGATCTGCTCACCCGTCGGACAGGTCGGTGTGGACATTCTTGCCTGGTGGCCGGAGGCTTAGGCTTCTCACGGCTCTCGACTATTCTGTGTAACCGTCAGCTAACTTCCGCAGGGTTGAGTTGAAGTCAGTCGCGCCTGAGGCTCTCCACTATGCGGTACTCCCCCGAGATGCAAATCGATCAGCACGTCGGGTCGAGAGAAACACCAAAGAGCGTCTTAACCGCCCAGACCAAGCTGCTCCGGGACCGGCAGGAATGTATTCCCTTGCGACGTGTGCTCTCGGAAACCGATGTTATCGTGCTTCTCACACCAGTCGTGGTCCCCTACGACAGAAACAGCGACAAGGACAAAGATCCTTTCGAGCCACTGGGACGTGCCATGGCCTCGCGACACCCTCTGGTCCGCCATGTGCCCTACACGAAAAGAGGAGGAATCAACACCATCCACTTCGAGTTCATCAAGCGAGCAAAAGCGATTGTCTTTGTCATTTCGGGTCTTCCCGTGGATGGTGACGTCTCACAAATCGAGCTGGCTGACACCGCGCGACTGATGGGCGACAAGCGCCCACAAATCATCGTGGCATGTTGCAACTTGAAGGCCAACGACCTGCCCATTGACGATTTTGCTACTATTCGCCCTTGGATCTCGAGACGGCCGCATCCATCATCTTCGGAGACCAAAAGCCGCCCGTGGTGAACGCGGTTCCCGTACACGACCTGGTCATCGCCCCGCGATCCTGGCCCGTGGAGGTTTGCGGCTTTGACATGGCCCCAGTTCACGCATTATGGACGGAGTGCCTGCCACCAAAATACCACCTACCACTCTTTGCGCTCGTACTGCTGCTTCGACGAGACGGATACGCCGTGAACTACATCGTGCGAGACCCGGCTACAAAACAGGTTGTCGGCTTCTGCGCTACGTTCACCACGTACCCTGACAGCGGCGGAGAGAGCCTGCTTGGATCACTGGCCTTGTTGATAGTCAAGAACGCATATCGAGGCCGGGGAATAGGCTTAAGCCTTCACAACCATGCGTTGAAGCAGCTACAGAGGACCCGCGGCGTCAACCGGCTGCAACTCGGATCGGCATTTCCGCGTCTTCTCTACGGGGTGCCGTCAGATTACTTCTTTGCGACGGAGTGGTTTGCCCGCAGAGGCTGGGACATGAATGGCGGCCAGCCCGGCCGCGGACTCGAGGTTGCGGACTGGCTGCTCGACTTTGACAATCTCCCAGCGACCAACCTTTCTTCGGCAGGCCTGAAATTTCGACGATGTGACATGATGGAGTTTCAGATGGTACTCCAGATTGTGGACCGAGACGCGGCGCGAAAGAACAACATGGGGTGGTACGACCAGTATGCCAAGCTGGACGGCACCCCTCACTTTGAAGACATCATCCTCGGCTTGGAGGGGGAGACCATTGTGGCGGCAGCTCTGACATACATACCGAATTCTGGAAGTCCAGTCGACGAAGATCTTCCATGGGCGAAATCGATTGGAGCGGATGTCGGGGGCGTAACATGCATTTGTATCACAGGTCTGTACCGGTACATGACGGGTCGGAGGCCACAGGCTAACGATGTGTCAGACGACCACCCGGAAATGGTGAATAGCAGAGACTCTGTCATGATGCGGCTCCTCGATGCTTGCGTCAAGCTACTAGCCGATCGTGGTATGCGGAAGCTGTATATCGACGGGGTCAAAGGAGACGCAGCTGGCTTCCAGTCCCTCGGTATGTGAACAGTCGGTTCCCCACCTGCTGCGACTCTAATCTTCTCCCAGGATTCCGGGAATGGGCGAGGTACAGGGAGGTTTGGCGAAAGATATAAGTCACCACGTACATATGAAGCTATGCCGAACCCTGTTGGGTCAAGACGCGATAGTCTACAGTTGGTCAACTGCCATGGGTTTCCACTTGTCATGGCGCTGGCTTCTGGCAGCGTTACTGTGTACGACACAAGAGTAGACGTCGTTCAATTGTGAGCCCTTGATACGGGGCCCATCCATGCCAGCGACCATAAGGCTGTGGTGTTGCACGCTGCTTAAAGATATACATGAGATTGTATACCGGTTCAAACGTCGGGGGAGGCTGGTGGATTGGCAGTTCCAGCGAACATGTATCACCAAGATGGTTCTCCACGACACTAAACAGGGGCCGCAGGAAGTAAGCAGAACGCCCCAATGGCGGTCCTTGGCTTGCTGACCGTGTGTTCTCTGGACACATGACGAGCGATCGTGGCACCTATCATAAACGCCTTGTCAGCAATGGCGGTGTCTCGACGTTCGCCCCCGGGTCTCTATGATCGGGCACTTGGCCGCCCACACTTGCTGAGTTGCCCAGAAGGCATACGATAGTGCAAGAATCTATGTCTCGTCCATCTAGCACCTACGAGAACACGAATGGCATGACCTGAAATCAGCGCTCTGACTAGCAGAGAACTGGACAACCTCGATGGCAGATCTTTGAAGCCCAACTGAGGATCACCAAGCTTCAGTCCCGACTTGGAGACCTCGCGTGTCATTCCAAGGCTGCGTGTGCTTGCGCTGCCGATCATACATGGCCGCTCCTTACCACAAGTGTCGTCTAAAGGACTTACCTCTGCACCGCCAGTGAGATCTTCAACCACGGTCAGCGACACAATGACAGCTTATACACACGGACCGCTAGTTTCCAGCCTGGCCTGTAGTTCTCAAACAAACCCCAGGGCACAACCACGCAATAGACATGGAATCAATGACCGGACGGCCGGGAGCAGCCGAGACAGATGGGCTGCTTGCTGAGCGGCCGGTCCCCCGATCAAAAAGCCGGGGATATCTCCGTACTACCAATAAGCCGACCAACCGACTCAAAGCAGCCCGGTCATCATAACCCCTTGTCGTTAGATCCCTGGTCGCAGGCATAGCTGTGCCATGGTTGCAGGATGGACCACACGGTCGCTTTCCATTTTGGTAATTGCGTGAGCCATTTATTTTCAAAACTGATGACAGCACGGGAGCACATTTGCCAAACTACACCTGAATACCGCTTCATGCGGGCGGAACTGCGACGCGGGCTGATGTCCATTCATCAACTCTGTCAGTCCTAGGCCACGTGGGCAAGAAACAGTCAATACCTGTTCACGGCGACATAGATTCACATGTTCCTTATGGTCTGATAACGTAATTAGCACTGATGGATGGATCCCTCAGGCGGCTATACAGCAACCAACGACCCAGACCCAGTGGCGCAGTGACCTCGTCTTCGGTTGTATGACCCTGGTTATTGAATCCCCCTTGGTCGCAACTAACAGCTCCAGCCTTGAACTGTCGAACCGGCTTGCCTGGACTAAGGCCAACTTCCTCTGTAGGGAATGTTCCCAGAGACCACCACAATGAATGAGGATGGACGGCGGCCGCTCTGTTTGCCAGATGCGTAGCGATATACCCCACGGACCGCAAAGGTGGCCGGTCAACGAATCTGACGCGCAGCCGACATTGGGCATGCTGTGTACGTGTATGCCGAGGACCTGAGAGGGGAAGCAGGGGGTCTTTGGTCTGAGAAGGTTGCCACGAGACACACACCACGCGTACATACTGTGTACAGACGATCCGTCGACGCATGTATTATCTCACTTTTGTGCAACATTCACTCTACAAAGCGCTTAGTGCGGCAAGCGACAGGAAACCCTCAAGCGCCCTCGATCGCCATGCCGTGGGCGTCGAGATGTCCGCCCCACTGACGGTGAGTGGGCGACGACATACTTCGCTGGCGGGATCACCCACAATGCTTCTTTTTCTCAGCAGAAACTTCGACCTCAACAGGGCTCGGCCGCTCTCACTTCGGGCGTACTATGTCGGCGGTTTTCGGCGTACCGAGTTTTACGTCCCAAGGACCTGGAACCCTAGCAAGGGTTAAGGGCAACGCTCCGTATAGGATCGTCAGATATCGATTCCCTCTTCCGCTCTTGGTAACGATGCCCGTGAAACGGCCTGGGGGAAGAGTTTTCGTTCCTGTAGTGCGCAGTCGTTGCTGCCCTCGAGAAGCTCGGTGAAGTGTGGCGGGCCCGGCGTCACGCCCGCAGGTGGCCTTCTCGCTGTGACCCTGCCTCCTATCAAGAGCTCATCCGTTCCAGAAAATCATCTCCGTTTAAGACGGTAGCTGATCTGCTTATGCTTGCCGAGTATGGTAGCTGAGCACGGTGTGAGGTAATAAGCCAGGGCAAGCGAAAGCCAAGGGCGGTTATAGGTAACCCGGGGCGACGGTGACGGTGGTGTAATAGATTTAGGTCATGGAGAAGCGAGTCTGAAGGGGCTTGGACAATATGACCAAAGTTTTGCTACTGTCGTGACTCTGCTCGGGACGCATTGTGACGGATCGTGGCGAGGAGTATTTGCTGCGAAAAATTGGGCGAACGTACGAGCCCCTGAAATGCTTGCCATTACACATATGTTTCTTGTTCTTACCGTCGGCATCTCGGTTCACTATTTGTGCGTCCTTGCACAGTTCGAGTTCATCCTCCTCTCTGAACTCGTTTAGCTACATGGTATATCCATTCCGCATACGGTTGCCAAGATGACCCAGGGCGTGCGGATGAGAGGAGAGAATGCCATCTCGTACTGCGTTTTGCAACCCTGAACGCTGTGAGCCTCGTTCACTTTCGTCAAAACCAATGTATCTGACAACTTTTCCTTCCAATTTTGGCGGCCGAGATATTGTTTCCAACTGTCCTTTAACCCGAAAACCCAGCGACTCAAGCGTGAATTTTCTTGTCAATGAGTGATGTCTTTACAGCTGGTCCACCCTCTTTCGGGTGCTCGCACGCCTATTCGAAAAATACAAAGGCCTCCCTAGGATTAGGACGCGTGCGAGCGAGGGCTGTGACAAGGATAGTGACCGGCCCAGCTGTTGCATCTTGAGCGAGGCCAAAGTGTACCGAGGGGCGAGTCCCGCGGCCCGAATCCAAAACACCGACGGAGGAGTTTGAACGGCCATTAGGAGCAAACTAGCACACAGAAGTCGGGCCTGGAAAGCGAAAGCTTGACAGCCGAAACCCCCGGCCAAAAAAAATTGTCCGAGGAGATTCGCTTTCCTCAATAGCATTCTGAAAAGCATGCATTTTCCAGTAACACGAAACAACATTCTCTCCATGAGAAAAGGAAGGATTAGAGAGTGAGGTTATCCTTCTGTAAACTCTACAAGCTCGAATCAGGGGCATGGGAGGAATTGGAACCCATGCCTGTTCGAGGGGGAGTCAAGGTAACCTTGAAATCTTATATTCGATCTTGCGAGACTTGCCCCGGACCTCTATTCTCCGATTCGGTCGTGGGAGAAAGCTTCAATGTGTAAGTTGGACGGCGATTCGCGGAAATCGGTTACACTTTTCAACGCCTATTCGGCTCTCATCGCATAAGTCGTTCACCGAGCAGGTGCCTTTAGAGACTGCAACACGCGTTTTTTTGAGGACCACAGTCGACCCAGCCGACAATAGGATTTCACAATGTTCCCGCCGACTAACTGGGCCTTGTGTAATTAATGTTGCTAACCGGTTTGGCATGGGTCACGCAACGTACTTGTATGATACGTTTCCCGCTGGTGGGGACTAGATGGGGACGAACTCGTGGAGATGGGTTAAAATGCACGTTTAAACGAAACATTCTCGCGAAAGATTTACCAGTAAGGTGGAAACTAGGGCGCGGAGTGAACAAAAGGACAAGTTGACACGGGTGTGAATTTCTCCACGATGGGAAAAAACCACACCTGCCCTCTCGGCCAACAAAGTTCATCCATCGTGTACAGTCTCGCCTTTCACTACCGGCTTTCCGGGTTTAGCATCACGTGGGCGTGCAAGTTGCGGGTCGTTGCCCATGCATCGACTAAAAGGTGATCGTGGTGATGCAAAGGTCTGAGTTGACGCGGCTTCAAATCGTACACAGACCAGAAACGTGGCTGCAAAGTCAAAATGAGTAACAGAATGGAGTATTTTTTCGTCACAATAGCCTACATGTAATGAAACCCGTTGAAAAGAGGAAAAACTTTTGGTGGTATTCGTTCCGAAAGAGCCGCCGCCTTCTCCATGTCCCGCACTCTCCTTCTGCCTAAAAACATGCTCAAGACGCCGCCGTATGTGGGAAAGCTCAGTACATGTTTTCTGGCCCTGTTCAACACACAGCCACGCTCAAGGTGTGTGGTACTGTCAACCGATAGGTTTGCACTGGAAATGGGCTATGCCCACTTTGAAAAATCCACCGACTCGACGAGGGAGTCGAGGCCGCTGCCTGGCACAATCTCGGTGTCGTTGGTGGTGGTCGACAACATTGAGCTGCGATGGCTGGTCTGTTCACTGGTGCTCGTAAAAAACGTCGCAACTGAAGACCGGCGGAGGCTACTCAAGCTGTCTCGAACACTGGCTGACGGCCTCGAGTCTGCTACCTGAGCAGCAGATAGACTGTTGCCCACCACGGCACCCCCGAGCGAGGCCGGTTGCGTCGATGGCGTCGAAGCAACGTTGGTGTGACTCAGGTGAGGATGGGAAGAGATTTGTGGGTTGGCAGTTGTTTTGGGAGCGAACTTGTCTCGGAGTCGCTTAATCTCCCTCAGACGATTACGCCATGATCCGATGTGCTCGCCACCTTCGCGATTAGCCCACACGAGGCAGAAGACTGAAGCGTTGAGAGCCAAGAGACGGATGAAACCCGGAAGCGCTCGCAGGCTCACCATCTTCGTTTCGGATGCGGGCGAGATCTCCGGGAACCCGGGTTTGCTCATGACTTGCACTTTATAGAAAGGCATGTGCTTGTCGCTTGGAGGGTTCTCTCTCATGGCGAGGAACGACGCTCTCGACTCGGGTGTGATGACGATGTTGACATAGTTGAATTCGCTTGGGAAGGTATCGAACCTGAAGGGCGATCCAGAGTCGTTGAAGATGATGTTGACAAAGTCGTTGCCAATGTGCCGTTTCTTGTTGATGCAGAGAGGGTCTCGATCGAGGCTCGTTGGCATCTGGGTAATGACGTGGAACACCATCTCCGTGACCCGGTCGCGCCAGCAAAACGTGTACTCGCCGTCGGTGTTGTACTCCCTGTCCAAACCCTGCGTGTTGAACTTGGACCCCTTGAGCTTGGTCAGTGTGCCCAGCCCGTTGAGAAATGTTACATAGTCGCTGCTGCCGGAGACGTTGGCTAATATCTCGGATTCTTGCGTTTGCCCTTCCCCAATGTAAATCACTCCAACCTTGTGTCCGTCAACGGTCGAGTTGCGATCAAACACCCTGACGGCTCGTTGAATCGTGTCATCGTCTGGGAGGGGAATGGGACGGGCTCCGTCTTGAGTCTGGGGCGTGGACGTCATCAGCTGGACCATCAGGTGACTGGGGAGAATGTTGTTGTTTGCGAGCTGCCCGTCTCTCGAAACATCGGATATGTACTGTGCCTGATGAGCGGGCCGAGGTCGAAAGTTTTCATGCACAATGTAGGACGATGTCCCGGATGGTTGTCTCTTTGTGATCTGGGACCACCCCGTGGTTGTCGATTGCTCAATCGTCACGATGCTATGGCCCATCAGCCATCTCCGCTTCAAAATCTCCCCAAACCTTTCCTTGGTAAAGAGCAGATCTTCGGAAGATTCGTCCGCGTCGGCGTAGGCTACTCTCTGCATGAAATCGAGCGTGACCAGCGCCTGTTCCTCGGGGTTTTGTCCATCGTCAACGTCTGTGAGCAGGTTTCTGGCGATCCATGCCACGTGGTTTGCACGATCCGGCAGCTTCAAGGCCAAGAACCAGAAGGTGATGACGTGGTATGCCAATGCATAGACATATTGGGGGAGGTCGTCAGCCGCGTTCGGCTGCAGAGGTTCCGGAGCTGATGCTCCAGTCGGCGTGGCCGCTTCGCTGTGGAGGCTGCCTCGTTGGGTTTGTTTCCTATCTCTGACGTACTGAAGGTACCGAACGCAAATGCCAAAGACGATGCGATACTCGTTCTCCCTGAAGTTGACATAGAGATTCTGCATTCTGCTGAGACCGGCAAGGAACTCCAAAATGTGCATGGCCACGTGCGGCTGAGTGATGATCTGCGCCATTTTCTGCAGCATTTGGACTAAAGTCTTGCTGGTAGACAGGGGCAGCTCATGGCAGCAGATGGAGAGTGCATGGATGCAGTACTTGGCGCAGCGCTCCCAAGTGGAGATGCCGTGGACGAAGGCCTGGACGATTTCGTCCTCTTGGTCCTTGAGGAAGAACTCATGGTAGCTGAGAATCATTGTCAGGCTGTGGAAGAGACAGATGGCAACGTCGGCGCGCCGCAAGCCAGTCGAAATAGGCGGCTCCTGGCCCAGATTGGTCGTTCGGATCTGGTCGCACATTACGCGCCGGAGCTCCTTAATCTGCGGCACCGCGCCCCGAAAAATTGCGTGGTTGGTGAGCTGCGAGGGCAGATGCACCAGAACCATGCTGTATATCTCCCAGTCGCAACCCCCTTTTTCCACAATGTGGACAATCGCATCAAGCCAGGCGTCCGTGTTCAGCGCAGTATTCCTGGACTCGGCAGCGGGGGTCTCGCCCTCTTTTGTGTCGGCGGGCTCTGCTTCTTCAGTGTGTGATACGAGAACAGGACTTGCGATGGCTGATGGCGCCTCGGGCAAAGCTTCGGGGTCGGGCAGAGCCCACATTGGCTTGTACGAGTGAGGTTGCTTCGCGCCGCTGGCGGAGCGAACCGGATAGACCCTGTCCTGCGTCCCGGAGCTGCTGAACGACACGCCCCGCGTCGTCCTCGAGACGGCGCCTTGTTCGGCTCTGGTGCTCCTGCCGGGTTGGGCTGCGTCTTCTGCTTGCTTCCGCTCACGGGATAAGGCCGTGTGAAGCAGTGTCGTTGCCAGGCCTTCGGACTCGGTCTCTTGGACCAGGAAGACCCTGTTAGCCCAGTCGGCTCTCAGACGGAACAGGAGCTTCATCGCAACCAAGCGAGCGTCCGTCTTGCAGTAGTTGGTCTTGGCGATGTTGACGAGAACATCGTAGAGCTTGAGGCTCTTGGCCCCGTCGAGGTTCATGCATCGCATGAAAAGCTTGACGTAACCCCTCGTGACGACCCCGGAGGCCGTGTGCGATTGTTGAGCTGCGGGATCGACCGGGGTGGTCGGTCTAGAAGTTGCCGATGACGACAGCGGAGACAGCATCTGGTCATTGACGACTATTGTCCTCAACGTGTCGACAATATAGTCAAAGAGTGCACGATCGGACGATACAGCGACGGAGACCATAAAGGACACGACTGACTCCAGAACCAGCAGGTTCGTCTCGCCTGCAATGTCTGTCAAGAGGTCCTTGATCAGGTTCGGTACGACATCGTCGCCGAGCCCTTCGCCAATGAGATCCATCATGTCGTAGGATTCAGTCACCGCTTGCAGGGACAAGAGTCGGGTTTGAGTCGTACGGTTGCGATTGGCGTAGAATTCTTTAAGAACCAGTGACAAATTCTCCTCCCACTGCAGGTCTGACGGAGAGCAGCATCGAAATTCCTGAAAGTATGTCAGGACAACGCGCGCCGCAGAGTCCGGCAGCCGGGAGTGTATGTTTGTGAAGAACTTGATAATGACTTGGCGTGGGACAAAGTCGCCAGTCTTGCTCGTGGCCAGCTCTTCGAGCCGTCCGATAAGCTTGAGGAGCTCAACTCCGATGGCCTCGTCGGGCCGCTCGGGTTCGGTCTCTGGAGGTATCAGCCCGAGACCGGTGACCAGACTTGCCGGTGCCTTCTTGGAGCATTCCACCGCAATGTCGAGCAGCGTCGTCCAGTCCTCCTCGACAATCAGCTGGTGAAGATTACTGTCGGCGTTCCGAAACAGTGAGTTGACCAGCTTCAGGACGGCGCAGTGAACACGACAGGAATCTGTGCTGTGGACGGCGGCGACGAGCCCATCGATCAGCAATACGAACGGTATCTGCGGGTAGCCCTTCTCCGTGCTCTTGGTCAACAGCTTCTCCAGAACAGCCAGCACGCCTCGGATATCTCTGGTATCCTTCCCTTTGCTGGAGCCGTCGGCCGGAAGATGCCTGAGCAGGTCGACCAGGACCCTCACTGCAGCAGGCCCATTGTGCGACTTGAGCAGGATGGAAATGGTATGCCACGCGGGCTTGGACAGGCTCGGAACGAGACAAAATATGGATCCTAGTACAAGCACACACTCCTTGAAGCTTTCTGGGGGGAGAGCACCGAACGTCACGATGGCATCGATGACGCTGATTGACGCCTCGAGGTCGCCCTCGATAGTCGTGCTGAGGCAGATGCCGACGAGCGCTTTCATCAGGCCGGACATGGCCGATTCTGTAGCCATACTGGAGCTGAATTTGATGACTTCACTGATGAAGCGAAATAGCTGGAGCAAGTTGTTTTCCTCTCCGACCACGGAGACTCTGACCCTGGCGGCATTATTCTTTGCTTCGCGGCTGGCCTGCTTCCTCGCCGCTTTGACGGCCTGGTACGCCTCGCACAACCATCTGCGCAGTAGCGGGATCACCTCGGAGTGGAATCCGGAAAGCTCCTTTCCGTGGTTTGTGAGGTCTACAACGGCGGCTAACTGTAGATGGAAATCTTGCGGGTTCGCTGGAGCTGACAGAGTCTGAAAGTATTCCCGGCGTTCAATGTCGGTTGATGACTTTTGCTTGACGCATTCCGAGAGCAGTTCCCAGCCAGCGATCCTTTCCGCATCCGTCTTGGTCGCCTCGATCATGTCCTTTGCGGCGTACCATATATCCAGGACCGAGCTCATGGGGTACTCTGCGACGACGTAGCGGAGCGAGTTGGCGGCGGCGATCCGCTCGGTCGCGGAAGCGCTCCGGCTTCTCAGCTGTTCGAACGACTCCATCTGATTCGGCGACAGGCCGAGGGTGGTGCGAGTGGCATTGACGTGGTCGGCCAGCGGGGAGAGAATGGAAGATGTGGATTTGAGGCTCGTCGGAGGAGACTTTGTCAACCTGGCACCGGTCAAGCCTTTGAAGACGCTGGCGAGCCCGCCGGGACGGTTCGAGTCGGGCGATGACGGCGCATCTCCTGGCGAGGGGGGCATGTGCTCGGGTTGACTGGATTCAGCGTGAATGTTCCTCGAGGATACTATGCGACGTAGCATGTTAGCTGAGTTGCAGCACCGCGGCGGCCGTCATATCGATGCGGATAGAAATCAAAGGCAGAAGTCAAGAGTGTGCGCTGTCATTCGCATCGCAAATGACGATGGCAGTCTCGTTTCGGATCCACAGCTTGCGTGATGACGAGACCAGAGGTGGGATGGGTCTTGTGACGTGGGTTGATTGGAAGAAGGACGAAAAGACGACAGTCTCGCAGACGGCAACTCACGAGCAAAGTTGCTATCAGCTCAGGCTGGGCAGGTGTGTGGAAAACCCCATCCACGGCGGCAAGGCGAGCTGCTGGCCAGATGGTAGTCCCGATGAGGAAGTGGAAATGGGCGTGGGAGTGAGTCGTGGGTGGGATGGATGGCAGAGAGGGGTGGGTGAACAGCAAGGTCCCCGGCGCAAGAATGGGACTACTGTGTACAAAGCAGGCAATGTGCCCAGGGCCAGGGCAGGCAAAGGTACTACTAGCCAAGCGAGCAGATGACCGCGTCAAGGACGGGCAAGTTACCTACCTGGCGGCAGCTGGTCTACCCGAGAATGTCGTGATTTTCTATCAGGAAGTGTTTGCTCAAGGCGCCAAGGTCTTCGGAGCTGCCAATGCGCTATCACGACATCACATCGCACGGCGTGCTCTAAAGCTTTCTTCGGTGGTGCAACTAGTTGGCAAAACGTGCCTGGTGGAAAACTTGAGCGCTGATCCCGTCAGAAGGCGCAGGGCCGGCCAGTGCAGACAGGTCAGGGGGACAATGACGGGGGTAGAAGTAACGAGAGGTACAGACATTGGTCCAGAGTAAAGTATTTTTGGGGGAAAGAGAATACGGCGAGTACCTGCAGCAGGAACCAACAGTTCGTGAAGCCGATGCGCGCTGCGCTATCCTCCGTTGCAGGATGCACTAGGGCATGTAGAGAGAGGTATCCCCCCATGCGTGCTTAGCGTTGGAGGTACTTTCTCTTACACAGTACTGTGGCAGTGGCGGCCCTGCTTCGAAAGGCTCCACTCATGTAAGGTAGCCGGGCAGCTGATCACCTCAGGTCTCGCTCGAAACGCATCAGAGTTGTTCCGTAGCCGTGTCTCTCAGCAGCTGGACCTAGGTTCCATAAGAGGGTTATCGTCATTCCTTCGTAATCGCTGGCATGCTTGTGTGGCTACTCTCTACCGCTTTTGACCGGCTCCGTATTAGACGCAAGTGCCGAGTTAACCTGAAAAGCATGGTGAAGCTGCTTGTGCGCTATAAGCACTTTACCGACTCTCTTGCCATCGTGATATGCAGTGGTTATCACCGTGGACAGCCGAAATAAAACTCGCTACGCACGAGTGTAGGCACGATTACTCATCGCGGAGATGCTGCACTTGTGTTTCTTATGCCGGGCCGCCTATATGAAGTAGGTGTGTAGTCGAGTTGGGTGTGCTTCCGTCAACTCGGACCGCACCGTTGGAGTGTGGAGATCGGCCCCGGACCCGTGCGGAAGGCACGCCCGGCAGGGTCGCAGTTTCACACCGGCGTGAAAGGAGCGACGGATAGTAAGCTTGAAGCCAGAACCAGTCTGGAGCACCAAGGGCTCGGGAGACTTGAAATCACCAAAGCCGAAACCATTCGGCTTATCCATTGGCACTGGGAAGCGAGTCTGCAGATTGGGGGGGTCAGGAGGAACACTGGAACGAACTTGCAAGCGACCCAACAATGCCTGAGAATGCTCACGCGATTGCAATCATGAACAAACGCTGGGCAGGTTCCATAGGGCTTCCATGAGCACCCAGAGACACTGGCAAAAGGGCCGCCGCGTGTCAGGGCCCCGCAGTTTTCCCGAAAATACCCCGGGCGCTTGACAGTGCCCCCGCCGTAACTTCCATGTTTCCATGGAGCAACACTCCCAAAAAGTTCAGCAGGCAGACCAGAACGATCCCACCAACCAAAACAACTACACGACTGCGAACCTGTCAAGATGGCCTCCCAAATGGGTACCATCGCCCAGCTGCTGGACGCTACCTTGGTACCAAGCACGCACAAGAAAGGTAACCATCATGCCCGCTTCGCTCGCTGCTGTTTACCCCGCTGGGCCTGTTTGCATGCTAATAAACAAACCTGAACAGCCGAAGCCGCACTCAAGGAAGAGCAGACCAAGCCCCAATACTCCCTCAATCTTCTGAACATTGTCGCCTCGGACTCCTTGCCGCTCAAGACGCGTCTTGCCGCTGCCCTGGCGTTCAAGAACCACATTCGTTCCAACTATGTCGACGTCGACGGCAACTACAAGCTTCCTTTGGACGAGGTGCAAACAATCAAGTCTCAGCTTATTGGGCTGATGATTTCTTGCCCTCCCACCATCCAGACTCAGCTCGGTGACGCCATCAGCATCATTGCCGACTCTGACTTCTGGGAGCGCTGGCAGACGCTGACCCAGGAGCTCGTTTCCAAGTTCTCGCCCGAGGACCCCAAGGTCAACATTGGCGTCCTCGAGGTCGCACATTCCATCTTTGTTCGTTGGCGCCCTCTGTTCAGGACCGACGAGCTGTACACGGAGATCAACCACGTCATCGGCACATTCGCCGAGCCTTTCGTCCGCCTGTTGATCCAGGCCGACGAGCAGATCACCAAGAACGCCCAGAACAAGGATGTTCTCAAGAGCTGGTTCGAGGCCCTGAGCCTCATGATCAAGATCTTCTACGATTTGTCCTCGCACGATATGCCCCCGATCTTCGAGGAGCACCTGGCCAGCATCTCGGAGCTTTTGCACAAGTACCTCACCTATGCGAATCCCCTCCTCGAGACCGACGACGATACCGAAGTTAGCGTCGTTGACAACGTCAAGGCGGACATCTGCGAGGCCTTGGAGCTGTACACTCTCAAGTACGACGAAGACTTTGGAAAATACACCGAGCCTTTCATCACGAACGCCTGGAACCTCTTGTCCAGCACCGGCTCGGAAACTAAGTATGACCTGCTGGTCAGCAAGGCGTTGCACTTCTTGACGGCTGTGGCCGGTACCTCTCAGCATTCCGGTGTCTTTGCGAACGAGGAGGTCTTGGGTCAAGTGGTTGAGAAGGTCATTCTGCCCAACGTTGCCCTGCGCGAGTCTGACATGGAGCTGTTCGAGGATGAGCCCATCGAGTTCATTCGTCGCGACCTGGAGGGTTCCGATACCGACTCCAGGCGCCGTTCTGCCACCGACTTCTTGCGCAGGCTGCAAGAGAAGTACGAGCAGCTGGTCACCGGCGTTGTCTACAAGTACATCAACCACTACCTGGAGCAGGGCAAGACGGACTGGAAGGCAAAGGACACTGCTGTTTATCTCTTCATCTCCATCGCTGCCAAGGGCTCTGTCACGGCCGCCCAGGGTGTCAAGACGGTCAACTCGCTCGTCGATGTCGTCCAGTTTTTCGGTCAGCACATTGCCGCTGACCTCATGGCAAGCGGCGGTGTCGAGCCGATTGCCAAGGTCGACGCGATCAAGTACCTCCACACATTCCGCAGCCAGCTCACCAAGGAACAATGGAAGCAGGCATTCCCTCCCCTTATCCAAAACCTGGCGTCAGACAACTACGTGGTCTACTCGTACGCTGCCATCGCCGTCGAGCGTCTCCTCTTCCTGACGGATGACTCCGGCACGCCCATGTTCCCTCGCCAGGACATCCAGCCATTCGCCAAGGACCTCCTCGACCACCTTTTCAAGCTGATTGAGAAGGAGAGAACAGCGGTCAAGTTGCAGGAGAACGAATTCCTGATGAGATGTGTGATGAGAATCCTCATCGTCTTGAAGGATGGCGCGGCGCCTCTCGTGGAGGGCGTGCTCACGCACCTGGTTGCCATCACCAACATGATCAAGCAGAACCCCAGCAACCCGCGCTTCTACTACTTTCACTTTGAGGCCCTGGGTGCGCTGGTCCGATACTGCGCGGCCACCAACGCCGCCGTCTTTAACCAACGGTTGTGGGAGCCTTTCAACCAGATTCTCGTTGAGGATGTCACAGGTACGCAGAGTCGGATGGGATCTCTGTGTCTCGCCAGTTGCTAACGTTGCGCAGAATTCCTGCAGTACATCTTCCAGATCTTGGCGCAGCTTCTGGAGTCCAGCCCACCTGACGCCATCTCCGATAACTACAAGGCCTTCCTGACCCCGTTGCTCGCCCCGACGCTGTGGGAGACCAAGGGCAACATCCCCGCCTGCACCAGACTCCTGTCCGCCATCATCCCGGCCACTACCGGCTACATTCGCTCAGAGAACAAGCTGGAGCAGATTCTCGGCATCTTCCAGAACCTCCTCTCGACGAAGAAGTACCAACTGTACGCCTTCGATATCCTGGAGGCGACTGTGAAGTCCTTTGAGCCGTGAGTCTTCCCCGACCACACCAGCCAACCAAGCTAACTGTTGCAGTGCGGCCCTCGAGCCCTACTTTGGTACCATTCTCAACCTGCTCTTCACCAAGCTGCAGGGCAACCCTCCCGACTCGCTCAAGCTGCGCTTCGCCCGCTTCTTCCACCTCGTCTCTGCCCGTCTCGAGGCGGGATACGGAGCAGACTTCTTTATCCAGCAGGCGGAAAAGATCCAGGATGGCTTGTTCGCCAAGGTGTACCCTCAGTTCGTTTTGTCCGAGACGGAGAAGCTGGCCCGCCCTGTCGACCGCAAGCTTGCAGTGGTCAGCCTGACCAAGGTCCTCTGTGACTCTCAGGCTTTCGCCCAAAAGTTCGCCAAGGGCTGGGCCAACACCTGCAAAATCCTCCTGGGCCTGCTCGTGAACCCGCCTACTGTATCGGCGGGCCTCGGTGATGAGATTATCGCGGAAGCAGACGTTGACGACATTGGCTTCGGCCTGAGCTATACCGCGCTCAACACATGCAAGCAGGTCGTCCGCGACGATTACCCCGAGGTCACGGCGGTGGCCCCTTGGGTGAGCGCATACATTAGCTCGGCCAACCAGCGCCACAACGGGGCCATTGTGACGTTCGTCAAGGACCGTCTGACGCCCGAGCAGCAGCAAGCCTTGCAGGTGTATCTGCAGTAGGAGCAGTTACCGAATGGCACGACGGGCCTGCCAGATGACAGCGTGTTTTCGATGGGTGTCTGGAAGAAAATCCAGCGGCAGGAGTTCTTTACGGCTAGTTGAACAAGCAATGGATTAAAGGCGTATTCAGGGGAGGATTTTATCGCCAGATCGAGCTGCTGCCAGTGGCGCAGACACGATGTGGGTAATTTCGAAAGCATGACCAAACAAAAAGAATGCCGTTAGAGGCATACATAGTCGACAAGCGGCACTCATCACGAACAATGAGACCAAAAGCACATTTCTGATGATTATGTTTCCTGCTCGTGGCTGAGTGATCGTATCTTGGCCTTTTGGGCATCCTTATCTCGATATCGACACTCTCGGGGTCTCAATCATGCGGAATGCTCAGCTGAGCCAATATGGAGGGTGTCGGCCTGGCCTTCAATTGTTGAGTAGCAACAAGTTGCTGCCAGACCCTCTTTCGGCTCGTCATCTCTCACAACGGCCGTGGCGCAACGACCCTGCGCTTCCATCCCGCATCACGGTACCTTCCGTTCTCACCGCTCCGATCCGGATCGGTAACCCGGGACTCTTTCTTGCTCCCTTCCTTGTCGTCCTCGCTTACTGTTTACTGCCTTACCTCTCTATCCGATCTCCCCAGCAGACCACCGTATGCACATCTCTCTCTCCGTCGGCCCAGGGTGTCGACGTCGTTTCCTACCACGTACCAGCTCCCCCTGCCATCGGCACCTCCGACGAGGCGAACGGACGTTCTTCGTCATCTACGCCTATCGTTGTCCTCTGCCGGAAGAAAAAAACCCCCCAAAATAGTGCTCCTCGTCGCCGATATTAACCCGCGTGGCGACCGATGAAAGTGGGAGGGAGTGGGTAAGAGCGGTCTGGGGGCGCTGGATTTTTTTCCATTGTCGCGTGATTGGCCAAGTTTGCCGATAGCCAGGTGACCAGGGATTCGGCCGTTCTGCCGCAGTGGAGAGTGTCCTCTTGTGCTCTCTAGGAACGGACAAGGTCCGACGTTGATGAAGATTTCACGGTGGAAACAACGTCTGTCAAAGAGGAAAGTCGAGACGACGATCTGCGGGAATCGCACGGCGGGTTCCTCGGGAGGGGAGGGTTTGCTGCGGGTGGTTGATGATCTTGGGGGCGGGACGAAACCATTCGTCACCGCCGCTTCGAGCCTCATTTGTGTTTGGCAATATCATTAGCTTTTCATTCAGGTGTGTCGTACGTCCTAAAATATATACTTTAACGTTTCTATATGTTCGTCTGGACCATAAATCGCTTCGAGAAAAAGAATTATCCAGCTCCGAAGTGACGTCCCACCATTCCGACTCACACCTGTCCAGGTTGCGCAACCAACTGCGGGCGATACCAATACCGTCCGACGACGGAGTGACAAAGGCAGTGTCACAATCCAGACGGATCGTGTGCTCGTGTACCAGTGTAGAAGCCGCCAAATACTCCGCCGACCGCGTCCGCCACCTGGCGTGGCCACTTTGCTTCCTCCGTGACCCCTCCCTTCCTCTAGACGGTGTATAAAGGCTTGTCCGCGACAACGATGCAAGAAATAAGAACGGATATCAAACGCCAGGTTCCAGACTGTGAACCCTGATCATAAGTCGTTATGAGATGCAAACCGGTGGTATCGTCAGAGATGGAAAATCGTACAGCACGTACGTCAACTATGGTGCGGCGTGAATGAAGTCGGGTATAAAATCGATAGTATCGGAGTGAAAGTGGTGGAGTCGGGTCAAGGCCGGGGGGTTGAAGAAAGATGAAAGGTTGCGTTTGTGCAGGGATGCCAGATGGTCAAATCAGGCCACCCTCGGTGAAGCCGACACTGTTTCGCCATCCACAGCGCCGCTCGTGTTCCTCCCTCTCGGCCTCACGAGGCCTCGGAGGAAGGCCTCTAGCGTTCAAAGTGCCTCTGGGTGGTTGTGACGGACCTGGGTCGAACTCGCTGCTGCCGCAACTGCTCCCGCCGCTGGTGTTGTTCTGGACGAGAAGTAAGCTGCTGGTGCTGGATAGACGCCTGGTGAATTCGGTGAAGCTGAGGCGCTTGGCGCTGGAGCCGGACGTCCGCTTTTCCCCGTTGGCTCGGGAGCCGCCATCTTCGGAAATCTTACCAGATGCTGAGGGGAACACATCAAGCCGTTCTTGGTCCGTCGGCTGGGGCTGGCTGTACGTCCTTTGCGCCACGTTCGGCCGCATCCTGGAATGCGCCGTATGAGGCCGCGAGGGCGCCTGCAGCGGAACGCTGAAGTTGGCCGGCGAGCTCCTCATCACGGGCGAGCGAGGCGACATGGGTGCGTCTGGTCGGCTGGAGAAATATTCGAGAGCGCGCTGGGCGTTCGGCGGGATCAGCGTGTGTCGGTTTCCGCTGCCGTCTGCCTCGTGAGCAAAGTCATCCTGGTCTTCATCGTCATCGTCATCATCGTCATCATCCTCCTCCTCTTCGTCTTCCTCCTCTTCGGATGAATCGTCGTCGACGTCGAACGCGCTTTGCATGGCGGCCTTCTCCGCCACCGCAGTCTGGGACTGATGGCGTCTCTTTTCGTCCGCCTCCCGCATCAGAGCGTCGAATCGTGCCAGCGACGTGAGCTTCTCCTCTCCTGGTATCTCCTGCTCGGAACCAGGAATGCACCGTAGTTGAAAGGCCCTGTCAAGAATGGTCTCTCTCGGCGCGGGCGGCGAGCTGGAGTCCGCCCCTGGGAAAGGCTGTGGGCCTCCAGAGCTCATACTGCCGCGACCCCTGATTGGTGAGCTCACGGTGGAGGACCTTCCCTGTGCGGCTGTCCAGCCTTCGATGAACTCGCTCTGCTGATAGTCGCTCATGGTGGTAATGGGGGAGGGAATGTCCGTTGGGAGTACCGTGGTATACTTGTTGGGATCGGGCATCACAAACCCCATGTGAGCAGGGTGATGGATGCTGGTGGGCGACGAAATGTCGCTGCGCTTGGAGCGCAAGCTCGGGGAATCGGATCCCAGTGTGACAGGACGGTCCCTACTTGAGTACGTCTGTGTCGAGTTCTTGTGGTGTAGAGTTGTGCGGGTATTCGGGTTTCCGCTGGGAGGGCGTGGGAAGTAATCGACACCGTCTCGTGGACGTTGCTGCTGCTGCTGCTGCTGCTGCTGTGAGAATGGGTTGGTGAAGGAGGGAGAGGCCGGGCTCTCGGGGCTCATGGGAAGCTTCCTGGAAATGATGAAGCGTGCCCATTCGTGAAGACTGAGGTGATGGTCGTCGGGAGGTGTGCGGAACCATAACGTGGTGGCGGTGGACTCCTTACTGGACATTAACCCAGCAGCTCGGCTCGAACGCCGCTTCTTCTCCTTGTCATTGATGGTGATGACGAGGGTGGGCAGGACAGGGCCTTGCTTCCGATGGGCGAGCATTTGAACCTGGCAGTCGATGACGGAGCTGACGGGGTACTGACACGAGGGCTCCCAGTCGTCCTGCAAGTTCAGGAGGCTTAGGGACTGGCCCGAGAACTCGGTCGTGTTGAGCCTTACCTTGGACTTGAAGATTGATATGTAGTAGTCGTCGGTCGCCAGAGGCCGCGGTAGGATCTTTGGGGGCGCGCCATTTGTGCGGCTCAACGAGGAAATTTGGGGGAAGGTCGGACTGGTGACGGCCTCTCTGTGGACAGAACGACTCCCGACGACAACATATCGTGGCTGCGACGACAAGTGTCAGGTACACGGGCAAAGAACAGAGGCGACACGGACATACCTTCCAAACGGCGCGGCCCAGTATTTGACCTCGTTCGGGGGGGATAAGCAGAACCCCCTCGCAGGTTTCCATGGTGGCCTGCATTGGTGATACGGATGTGAGGGTAGGGTTGATTGTGTGGCAGCAAGGCGGCGTCGCCTTGAGGAGAGAATTGGGTATCGAGTGTTGAGCCGATGATTAAAAAGACATGCTGAACCGGAGTCGGAGTGCTCGTTTCGGTGGTGGTTGGGAGGAGACTGTCTTCAACGAGAGGGGCACGACGGCGCACGCAGCGAAAGAAGCAACTGTCGAGAGTGTCGAGTTTCGAAGACGAGACAGGACCTTGAGGAGTTCAGATCTGCATGTAGGGACCGCGAATTCGTCAGTCAATGGTTGGTTCCCAGATGTCCCCAGCGCCCCCGGCTCGCGCGTGGATGAACAACCGTCGGGTCGGAAGAGAGAATGGATTGACTTGGAAGAAGAAGAAAGGAAGCGGGATGGCGTAAGGCAGGTCGAAGTAGAGATAAGTGAAGGATAGGAGGGAGGGGGCGGCGCCAACGGTGGAGGGGCGTGCAAAGGGAAATTCGAGGTACCTGGGTTGCTCAGTACTAACGGCCGTGCCTAGGATCAGGTAGGCGTTTTACTCCGTACTCGTGATGGATACTCGAAGAGATGACAAGATGCAGTTGACGGAGGAGGTTAGGTACAATGCCTCATCACTGCTCGAATTCAGAGTCCGAGCACATCGCAGTGCTTTGCCTCTCGACGAAGCCACTAAAGGGAGCGATATCTTGGGCACTATCCGTATTGAAGGGGATGCTACCGTCGAGAGAGGATTCTGAAACCTTGGGTAAGTATTCGTGGTTTCTGCTGGCTTACTCTCATTCTACGCCGACTTCTTTTTCCCTTCCTTTCTCCTTGTCGAAATTGTCATTAATAACGGCGAATGAAGTGAATGGGTCTGGGGGGGCCGTTGGCGGTCCACAACCCGCAATGACATGGAACAGAGGTGCTAGGAGATAAAAAAGAGGGCGAGAGCCGGAGGGAACAAGTAGCGGCCAGGGTGCTGACCAGGAGCATCAGCGGCAGTATCATGCGGTAAGTTTTAGACGAGATTGAGTAGGCCAGACCATTTTAGGTGCATCTACAGAGCAATGCGCGTCCAGCGGCACGGCATAACTGGCGGCAACCGACGAGGCTTTCAATCACGGCTCTTCCATAGACTTGCTGCTTACTTTCATGTCTGTTCTACTCCAGCTCATGTTTCCCATGTGACGAACAAGGAGAAGGCTTGTGGGAAATGGAGACGCGGGAAAAAGCATCAGAGCAAGGAGGCAAGAACAAAACGAACAGCAGAAAGATCTGGGTATCCTGGCAAGGGGAAGGAGGAACGAACGGTACCTGCGCGAAGAGCTAGCTACATTGGCTGCATGGCTGGACTGTTTAGACGGCAAGTGTAGTAAGTACCGGATCCAGGGCAGCATCTATCGCTGATGGAAGGGACCCCCTGCTGCTCCAGTTCTCCTGCTTTTTTTTTCTCCTCTTCCACTTCTCGGGGTGCTCTGGCATTTCGGCCTACGACGTTTGGCCAATTAGCAGGAGCGTTGGGGTTGAAATGGAGACTTGGAGACATGTTGCGGTGAAAAGAATGGAGACTTTTCGGAAGAGACAAGACATGGTACGTGCCGCGCCATGTGATTTGCAGCTCGCACCTACTGTGGTGCTTGTACTGCGTAGGTATTTGATAAGTCCTCCTGAATACTACCGGTAAGTACCTTGCTCCTACCGAACTCACCATCGGATGGCAAGTTCAGCAACCGCGCTCCTTGATCGGAATGGGACGAAGCAGTACTTGAGATTGATGGCCTCTGACGGCAGCTTTGGGCATGGCGAGAGCTTCAGGCAACGATGAAATCAAGACTTCGCAGTGGGGACACACGGAGACGGATACGGGACTCGGAGGGAAAGGGTCGCGAAAGGTGCAAAGCGCTACTGAGTGGACCACGGAACAGTTTTCTCTTTGAAGCTGGATTGTCAGCATCCGTGGATACGGTGACTTCTTTCCCCCTAACTCTATAGCACGCCACGCAGCAGCTGCGTCACTAACAGGCTGGGACTCAAGTCAGGAGGACGCTCCACCGAGCAGTGGTATCGTGACGCTTCATCTCAGTCCGGGCTCAAGGTCCCACTGGAATGGAGGGGCGGAAACACTCGAAAACTTCCATCGCTAAAAGAGAAACATGCCAGTCACGCTAGCTCGGCCTTCCATTCCCTGCCCTGCCCTTCCCTGCAACACGCTTCACCGCGACCGTTTTCTAGGCAAGGGCAATGGCAATGGCAATGGCGATGCCTTTGGGCGGTCAGCCAAAGTCGAGCCTGCTCTCCGGTGGCGCCTCCCCGCTGACCTGAAGACGACCTTGACCCTGACCTTGGTGCTCCGACCTCACCGTGGTCAGTCATCGTCGGCTCCCTCCAGAGATGTCGACCGCCATTGCGATGGTTATCATGTACGTAGTAGGTATACCTTCTACATGCCATACAGCCTACTATTGTAGGGCAGGCACTGTGTAGCGCCAATCTCGTCTGAAAACAGCGAAAGAGGCGAGCGACCTCCACGATCCACCCGATGCAATGTCTCACCTAGCTCTTTGACCTCCTTTCGCACACACTACCGTCCCTGCCTGGTCCCAGATGGCCACGCAACGCGAGAACCCAACGCCGACCATTGCCTTTGCGTCTGGCTGGTGTACGGGGACTCGTCTCGCGTGCCATTGGCTGCAATCAGCAACTCAGTGCAGCCCGAACTTCGCCCTTCGTCATAACGAATCCAAGAACAACGGCTCGACAACCCGTTCCAATTGTGGCTTGCGACATTCCTGCTCCTAACCACGGCCTGTGAGCGTCGTCGCACAGTTTCAGGCCGCTTTCCCAAGCCATCTCATGCAATGCAATGCGAGACAGGACGAGACAGGACGAGACAACCCAGGCCCATATGGGAGGGGAAACATGCTCAGGCAGCAGTTGCACCAGACAGATGCTTGGCGCAGGTGGTTTATACTTGCACGGCGTTGCATGTCAACACGCAGCTCCGTGGCATGTATGCGTACTGATCTTCAGCTGCTATGAACTTGCGACTTTGCGCACCGTGAGATGCGAGCCGGTCCTGCTTCAACACCAAAGATAGGGAAAGTCAGATCCAATGTCACCCGTCACTCGCCGCTGCCCCGGTACCGAGACGTCTTTGCACCACAGCGGGAAGGCAAGCTCAGACCTGATACACATGTGGAGTCTTGCTTCCATCAACCTTCCAAAAGTCCCCAAGCCTCGACAAGACTCAAAACTCTACGGATACTACCACGGTATGCACAGATGCCCATCGCCGGCAAAGCTTCGCGTCTCGGACTCTCTTCGATTCTTTACCGGCACCCGGGACTCAGTCTCGCTGGGTTTTTCTCGTCGTGTTTCCAATGAGCGGCACACTCCTCCAATCCCTGGGTGACACAAGCTCAATACTGGGGTGCTCATCCCCTCAAATTCAGTTTTGACCACAAATCAGCTCAGACTGGTTCGCGAATCTAGGCAGTACCTCGTGGACAAGGTACCAAACGCTGAACACACGCTGGGCAACGCCACTGGCTCTTGTTTTCCTCCAGACGGGACCGGTGGTTCTGCAGCAGAGCATCATCAACCACGAGCAACTCCCCAGTGTCTCGTGCGCAGGAAAAGGATGCGAATGTGGCGAGAGCAGACGTTTCTCCTTTTCCGAGCCTTATCGATCAACGGCGTCAAATGCCGCCGTCGTTGCCAGAGAGACTGTCACCCGGTAGAAACCGTGCGTTGACCCCACCGCTATTTCAACAGGCGGCATCACCATCGAACGGTTTTGGATCGAGCAAGCATTGCCAGAGTAAATTCGTGTCCCTAGTCCTCCTGCTACTGTCCACGTCTGATGTATATCGAGTACGTCGTCTCGTCCAGGAACCTTCGTTGCGGACCTTGCGGATCTCAGGGACCGAACCGTTCCCTCCTCTTGGTACCCACTCGGTATCCACCATTTCCATCTGGCCCCCTCCACGTCTGTCCCCGGCACCCCGGGCAAACTCTTGCGGTGCAGGCATTGCCATGCTTACCATGTCTACACTACATAGGTGCTGTCTGCAGTTTTGATATCTGGCGGAAGACGTCTTTTTCGTTTGAAGCCGCAGTCGGGCGGGCGCCTTGTGAATGCACCTCATGCAGGCATCGCATTGCATCGCACGAGAACGGCATCACACCGTGTTGCATCGCATCGCATCACCTCATTCATCGACGCTAGACATGGCTAAAGCTCAAGCCCATGTGGCCTCTCCGGGCTAACTTGAGGTGTTCAGGCTCGTACCGCACCGCGCCCGACTTGACTGACTAGCTACCGTTCGGGCTGGAGGAGTAGCTTGAAGCGGTTGGTCGGGATTTCGAGCTCTCGTTTCGCTATCATCAGTGCTCCGTACCTGCCAAGTACTTAAAAAAAAAAGGGGGGGGCGATGCTGCCCTGACTTGACTCCGCCGGCTCGCCGGCCACTTCGCCATGATTCTGCACCTTTGAGAAGATGGCAATGCATGCGGCGCACCAAGACCTCCGACGAGACCCATCACCCATGCTGGGTCTCGAGATGCTCGACTCCTGAGCTAAACCAGTATTCGCCGCTCGTCTCCTAGCAGCTACTGGCATGCCAGGCCAACAAGAAAAGAAAAAAAACCACTGGTCATGTGCGGAACTGAGCAAGGGGGTCTCGCTCGTCCACGACCTCTGTTTGCGGCCAAGGGTCACAACCATGAGCCGACTCGAAATGCCCGGCTGTCCGGGCGTCGTGCTTCCCACGCAATTCGGTCGCCATAACGCGGGGACAACGACGTGTGCCACGGTGCACATCCGATGAGGCACTCAATGTCCATCGGTCGCGTGGAAACTACACATCAACCAACCGTACCGCCCGCACGCATGCAAGCTATATGTCTGCCTCCCAGACGCAAGTGCCATGATTCCGAAATCGCCAATCTCGCAGGGCAAAAGCAAAACGAAAGCAGCTAGACAGGGGTGGTGCCCGACGGATTTAAGAAGCGGACAAAGCACCCCAATCCGGGGCCGACTGATGGCTCTGGTGTCAACGGTGTTGTTTTCAATGGACGCTAGGACGTCTGCCCATCCACATCAGCGAAATCGTCATGATCCTAATCCCATGGCTTCTGCTATCCGTACGTGCGTGCGCCGCCGTCGGGCCCCGTGGGCATGCCATTTTTAGCTATACAAGCCTGCACACCCACGCCGGCCGTGTGTGCCTTGCTCTCCTGGCGTAGGTACTACATGTGGCTGCCGCCATTGGCACAGGCACGGCGATCATGGCGCGTCAGTACGTGCGAGTCCATCAGCGTCAGCGGTTCTGCGTGCGGCCAACGTTGACGTCGGACAGTTCCCCTGTGTGCTGCTCGCCCAGGAGGCGGAGACTGGAACATCTACACGCTATTAGTGTCTACATCGCCAACGTGGCTTACCACTTTCAAGGCGCGAGCGCATCAAGTGACGCCCAAGAAAGGGACAACAGCCTGATATGCAGACTCGACATGGTGAAATCACCATCCCCACAGATTCCAGTGCTAATGCCATTGCTTTCTTTTTTTCCGCCCCTGCGCTTAAGCAAACCGCGTCGCCTTGGCTACATGTCAATCGCGCGAGCCCACGAGTCAACCGGACAATACCAACGGCAGGCATATTTGAATGCGGCGCACTTCGCATGGTGGGCCGTGAATTGCGGGTTTGCGGTTGAGCTTTGGACACCTGCATCGTATTCGACCTGTGGCTGGTGACCATTGAAATACTTCATCCCACACTTGACTGATGGCGTGGCTGATGGCGCGCAGGCCACGCGGGTGATCGTCTACGCCCAAACGAAACACAGTGGACAGGTGAGCTTGGATTACCAACTTATTTCAGGTCCATGGCCCATGTGCGATTATACAGGGACCGTATCCAGTCGCGTCAAGGTGACAGCCGTCGACAGTTCGCCGGTCTCATACAGATGATACTTCTGGAAGCAAGATACCATGGGTCTGCGCTGCAAAAATGGTCCGCTCGTTACGGCTCAGTCGACGTTACGCCTGGGGCTGAATCATTTGCTTGAACCAGTAACGGCTCCGGGAGCGAGACCGGCAGCGGAATGAGAAGAAGGTGTGAGGTGTGAGGAATAACAGAACGCCAGAAACCATTTTGGAAATATTCATACTTCAAAACGGAATTGCCAAAAGAATAGCGCTTTGTTAGACTGGGGCTGTCCCAGCAGAACAGGCCTCAAAGTCCTGTGCCAGACAAGTTCCCTCTCGATGCTTTCCGCTGTCGACGTGATGCTGGGCATCAATACAGGCAGAATTTACTCCAGCTCACCACACAGCGTCATTACGTCCAGCAGACAGATACATAAATTGCATTTCGTCCGAGACTGTGACTTGGCAAGCTTTTCCCTCAAAAGCTTTTTGTAACGCATCTATGTTACTCTGCAGCGCGCTCCGCTTGCGAGCTGATAAAGTCGTCCGTTTGGGGGGGTCTGAAGCATGATGGTTGCTATCTGTTCATTGTAGACGACGGCAGCGTGGACGAACACGTCGTGGGGTCAGTCACAATTGGTCAGTAACGGCTTTCGAGGGGGGATAATCTCGGAAATGCCTTCCAGATGCTGTCTTTTCATCAATAGCATCTCAAACGAAGGCAGGTTTGCTGTTGATACATGTACACAACACAGACCTATTCCCACGTGGCCTTGTGTTGCTCTACGCTCTTAGAAGATGCATTCGTTGCACCGCCCCCCACTGAGAGAGCCGGGCCTTTGACCGAGGGCGTCGTGTTTGTAGCACGTTGAGGTTGGTAATACTCTAGAGTTCAACTTGTTGGATGAGGTCACGGATTGAGCACGAGCATGAATTCTATATCAATACAGCTATTCCATTTCGACAAATTTTGAGTTTGTTAAGCCTGAGAAGCCGTCGGCTGAACTGTGAGTATGTTGGTGTATAGTGTTGACACCTTTGGTGTTGATAGGGTTACGTCTGAACCCTGCACGCTCATTCGAGAAGACGTACATTGATAAAGAGGCTCCGTGATATGGGTGTAATTTTCGCACCTCGATGCTTCATGGCTGTTATATCTTGCCAAACCACCAGACTGCACTAGTTCGCATGTCAATCCAAACTTACGCGAGTCCGACGACAATCACAAGATGCAAGTCGCATTGTACCATGATGTTGCTGTCAACCGGGTATAGCCAACTTGACACCGTTACGGTTAAAGTTCCGATTCGCTTTTTCGATCCAAAGCAACAGACAGCCAAGTGTACGCCGGAGACCCCTGCACACCAACGACGTCAAAAGACGCCCATCGTCGGCGAACCTCCTAGAGACGCAACAAGCTTCAAGTCAAGACACATCTCAGCCAAGTAGCAAATCTCCTTTGAAGGTAAGTCTTGGCCGAAGCTTACAGATATCCGTTCTCAGCCCATTGACACCGCACCCGCTCTTGCCGCCACATTCTCCCATCACCATCGTTGCCGCCGGCAAAGTTGTCTCGCGAGGCGCGAGATCCGAACGCCAACTCGAAGTCCCAACGGGCCCACTCCATTTTCGTCGCCGTCATCGCGGACAACCTCTCATCCTGACGAGCGAACCGCACCCCCTGCCGTTGAGCACGAATCGCCTTTCTTTGGCGGCAGCTCGAACCACGGTTATCGCAATCCCCCCTATTCCAATCGTGGAGAGACCGGGTTGTCTTGACTCGTGACTCGCGAACGCCCTCCCCGGTTGTTCGTTAGGCACCCGGAACCTTTTTTTTCTTCAGCGCATTTCTGTTGCCCCTTCGTCATTTATACGAGTCCCTGTTTCCGCTCCGGCCAAGACTGCTTCAGATCACGGGAAACCCCTCCTGAAAGGGCATTCCGCCGTGGGATGATTCCACAGCAGCTTTCGTCATACCACCACCAGCTGGCAGTGTCTGAGACAATCTTGTAGCTGGGGAAGTTGTGTAATTCCTTCTCTTGGTCAGACATTCCCAGCCATTTGGTTTGTGTTCCCCCCCTTCCCGTTCCAGAGGATGAAGCCTCTCGCTGGAATGCTCCAGAGCCTGCGGAGCAGGATTCGGTCGAAGGTCCAGCCCGCGGAAGAAATGAGATCGACGAGGTTGCGTCGCGCAGGAACCCACATCTCGCCTCGTGCCTGGAAATTGATCGCCAGCTGTTACGGGGCACGTTGTTTATTCTTGGGGCGGCAGAGGTTACCTCTCGGAGGGGGTTCGAGCGGGTTGGTGATTTGCTTCTGCCCACCTCCAATCGAAGAGTGATTGCGAGGTTTCGGGGTTACACCGTCTCGACGAGTTAATTTACCACGATGCCCTTTCTCCCCCGCTCTCTCCATGGCGACCGTCATCACTCACGACTCCATGAAGTCTCGAGGCAAAACCACCACCAGCACCCCCGCTGAAGACCTGTTCCTCTCGTCATTAATCAAAATCCCGGAAACCCGGTGGAAACACCTTTGGCCGTCCTGTGCCCCCCCCTCCCTGTGTACCTCGTCTCTCTTACCTGCAACCGGCGACGCGAGTCGCTTGTCGCGCAGGCTAAGCGAGAGCTCTGCAGGGCCGGGCCGATGGCGAGTCAGGCGGGCGACTTTGGGGCCTGGGGTACGGACTCGAAAGACAATACTTGTCAGAGACGGAGAGGCGGCTTTACGGTAAGGTGAGGACGGAGGGTGTGGGGTAACGCCGAGCCGTTTGGAGATCAGGAGTCCCGCGAGAGAAGGGGGCGGCCGCCCAGAGATCGGGAGGGGGAGGGGGAAAGATTTCGGATCATGGCGTCACTTTTTCGCGACCCTGAGCCGGGGGCAGCTTCCGAAAGGACCGACGACGCGTGTTTATAAGTATACACGTTCGGGAGGGGGGGTCAGGGAAGGCAATTAGAAGTCTTCTCTTTGTTTCCCGGCGCGGGAACTGCGACACGCGCTCGACTGCAGTTGTTCGATGCGTCGTCAGCGAAGCGCCGGTTCGGTGTAAGCGAGCCGGCTGGTGGCCGGTTCCAGAAGACCAAGAAAAGACGTTGAGAAGAGGCGTCGAGGTGTCGGGTGTCACCGACGCGCACACATACACACACGAGGTCGATCTTATCTTGGAACGCCATTGTCTCTCCTCGGGCGTCTCTGATGTCGTGATATAGGGCGCTGCCAAGATGGCAGTCGCACGCAAATGGCAATACAGCCGTTGGGAAATTGACGTTTCCGGGCTAACACCGAAAACGCGAGGTGAGTCAATGATGTAAAGCAGCCTTCTGTCTACCGAGAGAGGTTCACAGGGTCGATGTCTCAGTCTCAAACTGGTCAGCCTGGAAGACGCAAGGGATAGCTTTGATAGCATGCTTGGAGATGCCTCTTGGCGAGTTGTGCATGAAGACTAATCTGGTACTAGTTGCTGATCATGAGGTAAGACGGTGAGCGGAGGACAATGGGGCGAAATGTTGCAGAGCTCCAGACAATAGCCTAGCAAATTAGGGGTTTCGATTTCAATTCCATCTGGAATTGTCTGCTGTCTCAATTGTACATGCTTCATTTGACAATCTCATCTGGAGTTGTCTATCATCTCAATTGTGCATGCTTCAGTTGACAAAACAAAGTGCGGCACAACTTTATAGTCTTTATTTACAGTATGAAGCTATATGACATGACTTGCTTCTTTCCTCCTCATCTTCGACCATGTTCTCAGTAAAACGAACGACTAATGCATATGAAGAAAAGAGCCAGCTAGAGTCCTGTGTAGAAGCTGCAGTTTAGGCAGAGAGTCCTTTGCAACGAAAATATTTTAGCGTGTATACCATAAGATTCAAGTGTATGTTTCAAATCAGCTATCTATTTCAATAAATCAAAGTAAGCACGTCAACGCCAAGTCAGAAGATTCGGAATGTTGGACGCACTCAAAGTCAGGCAGTATATCTTATAGCTAACTAGAAGATACTTAGGGTTACATTAGACCATTCGTAATATCGTTACAGCGTCTGATAGTTGATTTGATGAGTTCCCAAGGAGAAATACATCCCATCTTTTGTGGCGTGTCGAAGTAGAATACGAATTGGCACATCGACGCAATGTACTCTCTGCTACGCAACAGCAGACAAAGTACATCACTTGCAACTGTGATACGAGCACAACCAACTAGTCAAACTCTACTGCGTAGCGTACAGTAACTCAGAAACGAACCGGCGGTTCAACTATCTCACTTCTCAACCAAGGATCAAGAAACAATGGTTCTCGTCCGATCCAGGGACTCTCCCTGCAACTCGCGGAACCATACCACACGGCCGCCCTCTGGTCCACGCATCATCTGGCGCAGACAAAAGCTTAGTTTATGCGTACCTCTATCCCGTCGTTCTGTTTGGCTCTCGAGGGCTGGCGCATTATTCATGGGCCCTGCATCAGCGTCGTCAGAATTAGCGGCGGTCGGATGCGACAGAACGAACCGGGTCGGCGCGCTTCCGGCACAGGTAGCAGGCACCGTCCCGTGGCTCTCGCGGTGGTGAAGGAGTTTAGGTTTGACTCTCGTCACCATTTTGACCTGACCGTTTCTCGCTGCGATGTGGTTTTGAATGGTTCTTGGCCTCCCAACGGATCCTTTTGCGCGGAGATCGAAAACGAGATTCGAGGTGCAAGGGAGAAGTAACGTGCGGCAATGGCAGCGATCTTGTCGACGTCCGCTGTTAGACAAAGGCTGAGAGCTGCTGTTGGCGGAGGCGGTGCAGCTCGACTGTTTAGAAGCCGGGGAGACCAGAAAGGCAGAGACAATGGGGAGAAGAACCGCCTCCTCGATTGGCCAGAACTGCGTAGGTTTCTGACGAACGAGTAGTATTGCCGTGTACTGACGATCGCATCTAGCTGAATGGCAAAAGTGAGATGCAGGTCCGTCCAACATGGAAAATGAACGCTGAACGTTTACCAGGTGCGGCAGCGAGCACATCAAGACTGGGTACAGGTAGAGTCGCGTTGTACCAACACCTAGGCAGTGCAATTAAACTGACACAGTTGGCAGAGAAGCAACTAATTCATCATGGGAGTGTCTTTGCAGTTGGACGTATGTCCACAACGAGACGAGTAAGCTTCTCTATCCCGTTTGCAGACATACTTCGTATACTGACAACGTGATCAGCAAACATATACTCGCATGTCTTTGGAGTCGTCTTGTTCATGCTCCTACCCTGGTTCATGTTCCGTGATGGCGTTCCATCCAGATGGACAATAGCCTCAGCTGCAGACGTCGTGGTATGCAGCATCTATGCCGCAGGTGTGACTGTCTGTCTCATCTTATCAGTTGCGTAAGTCGTCGCAGAACACAGTCTTCGTTTGGACACGAACTCGCATCTCCCAAGTCCGCTGACATTTTTCTGCTAGCTTCCACACCTTCATGTCTCACAGCGAAGCCTACTATCTTGCCGGCATCAAAGCAGACTTCTACGGCGTTCTGGCCCTCATGTGGAGCTCAACCGCACCCCTCGCGCACTACACGTTCCCCTGCTCGCCGCGCACCCGCGACGCCTATGTTCTCCTGACGGGTCTTCTCGCGATCCTCTGTGCTGTGGCTACAGCTAGGCCAACTTTTGGTGCCGTCCATTTAGGACACCACCGGGCATTGCTGTTCGGTGCGTTCGGAACAGTGGCGTTTGTGCTACCCATAAGCCACGGCGTGTTGATGTCTGGCCTTGCCGAAGAGTCGTCAAAGATTGGCGGTGAATGGGTAGCGGTCACAGCTGTGTGTAACGCCGTTGCGGTTTTGGTGTACTCGGCCAAGGTCTGTTGAACCCCATGTCCAGAGCGTTATGGTGATGATTGACTGACTAGTGAGCAGTTCCCTGAGCTGTGGTGGCCAAAGAAATTCGACATTTTCGGAGCCAGTCATCAGCTGATGCACATCATGGTGGGTCATCAACGCAGTCCACCATGTCTCGTCTCTTTTCCCCGAAGAACAGCTTCTGACAAAGTCCAGGTGTTGGCGGCCGCTATGGCATATGCAAAAGCTGTCGTGGCTGCCTTCGACTACAGGCATATTCAGGAAGACACCTGTACGGATGCCTCATGAGGAGGTCATAGATGAACGGGACATGAAGGTTCTTGCTTACGCAATCCATCTGGCCGTAATTCGGGGCTACATAGGTCAAATCAAGTGTTCTACTAATAACAAGGAGCGGTGGTCTAGTGGCTATGGCACTCTGTCTTGTATTGTTATCCGTATACCTAAAACCTATAGCCTCTTCAACGGCAGAAAGATCGGTGGTTCGAGTCCACCCCGCTCCGATATTTTTGCGTGTTGATAGAGTTCCCCGTTTCGCTCATCAACAGAAGTAGAAGTACAACAGCCAAGTCATGAAGCCAAAAGTGGCGATTGTCAACCAAGTTACCAGGTTCAATCCAGCGGGCAAATAACTATGCCAGACACAAGGCGGATAACACACATCGTTGAATGCGTTGACAATAGATAGACAGTCGCACTGAGATCAATACACAATAAGCAAAGACTCGGATGAAAACGCAACCATGGAACAATCGAGGATACAACTGACGACGGATGCAAGACACGAAAGTAGTGCAGATGGACTAGAGACATTTCGTAGTAGAAACAAAGCTATCTTTGCGCTCTATTCTGATTGAAAAAGTGAAAAGGCAAAAAGAACTGGAGCAGGACGGGATCGAACCATCATCTCTTCTCTCCCAGGGCTCTAGCCAGTTGTATGTGGGTCGTTGTGTATGTCGTCTAAAGAGAGAAGCGCTTTACCATTAAGCTAAAGCCCCTATGCTCTGTGTTAGTATGGGAGGGGCGAAGAAACAATAAGTAGGTATGGGCCAGGCCACCAAAGTGAGCCATCCAGGTTGGACTGGGAGCGTACGCGAGACCCTGATGTCGAGGCAGGATGAGGACCTTGGCTGCCCGAGTCGTGAGCCTGGAACACTTTGTCGAACCATGTAGGGAGACACAGTAAAGTAAACCATCTAGTAAGTAGTGTTGTACATAAGAGATCTAGAACAGGCAACGGCATTTCAAGGAGAAGTCTCCTCAACTCCCAGCTCCTATGCAGAGCTCTCACCGGCAACCTTGACCATCACCTTTCCCTTTGCCCTCCCGCTGGCAACGACATCGTACCCATCCGGAACCTTCTCAAATGCGAGCTCCCTGTCAACAACACCCTTGACCCTCCCATCCGCCACCATCCCCATGACCTCCTCCATGAGCTCCCTGCCCGGATCCATCATCGAAGTCGCCGCCCACTTCCTCCCTGTCCCCCACAGCGCCGGTGACGTGGGCCAGATGGCATTCATCTGCATCGTCAAGACGGCCTTGACGAGCCCTCCGTAGGAATGCGTGGCCGGCTTGATCCCGACCGCAGAGTACACCGCGCCCTCCTTCAGAAACGCCGCGCATCCAACGTACAACTCTTGCACACCAACGCAATCCACAACCGCATCGAACCTCGCTCCCTCGCCGCCAAACTTCTCCTTCAACGCATCCGAAACACCCCCCTTTGTGTAGTCCACAACCTCATCCGCTCCGAGCCCCAACGCCAGATCCCGGTTCGCCCCCGAACAAACTCCCACCACGAACCCCTCGGGTCCGACGATGCTCCTCACCATCTGCACCGCCAGCGACCCGACCCCACCACTCGCGCCGTTCACCACCACCCTGCCGCCCTTCCTCACACCCGCGGCTCTCACCGTCATCAACGCCGTACACCCCGCCGTCATCAGTCCACCGGCAGTCTTCAGTCCCACCCCGGGCGGGACGGGAACAACATACCGCGCAGGGAGGACGACGTGTTCCGCCAGCGCCCCCGTACCCGTAGGCCACCCGAATCTGACGGGAATGAACGCCGCCACCCTTTCCCCTTTTCTGAACTTTCCCCCGGCGGCCGGCCCGGAGGGTCCGGAGGGGACCCACACGTCCTCCACAGACCCGCTGAGATCCATTTCCGGCACCGCCGTCTTGGACCGGGCCGCGGTCGGGATCAGCGTCGTATAAAGGTACCCCGACGGGTTGAGCGCCGCATACGCCGTTTTGATGAGCACCCACTCTCCGTTATCCGAGCCGGCGGCCCCTTTGCCCCCCGTGACTTTGGACACGAGCTTGTCGGACGGCGGGAGTGTGGGCGTCGGCCGCGACGCCAGCGAGAGAACTGAACGCGGGAACCCGCGGCTTGTGAATGTCCATGCACGCGAGGATGCCATTGTTATTTGTTTGTCGAAGTGGTGACAAGTCAAGTGTAAAGATCAAAGGGGGACTGCCGTCGATGTGCTTGAAACGTCAGAAGTCGAGATGGAGACAGATGTGTGTGTGTGGTAAAAGTTGTTGCAAATATGATCTGTCGATGACTGATGTTGTTGATGTTTCTCAGTGAGTTGCTCGATACGGATAGTGATGCGAGATGAATACAAGTAAAAGGCAAAGAAGGCAGTTTATATAACGAGCTGTTTCTGGTTATTACGGCTACGCGGCTTGACAGCATAACGGCTTACCATAACGCATAGCAGATGCGGCTTGCATATGCGCCCCCACTTTGCGAGACACGCGACATGCTGAACGAACATGCTCCTGAAAGCCTCGCTCCAATTTCCTTCGCAGCCGTCGCTGGGCTGATTATAATTACGCCCATTGCGAGGCAGCGCTGGCATGCTCGTCTCGTTTGCAACATGACCATGGGTGGCCACCATTTCAAGGGTGGACGTTACGATTGGTCTGCACAGTGGCGGTGCAATCATCAAGACGGGACACTAAAAGGCGGCAAGAGAGCATTTCTAGCAATTCAACGCGCAAAACCCAGTGTTCAGCTAGCCTAATCGATCATGCGATATTCATGAGGTCAAAAAAGGGCCGCAAAAGGCGCTTATGTCACCGGGCGCGTGACCACTGTCGGCCCCGGTCGCGGACCATTGGAATCGAGTCTCCTAGTCGCGGGCGTCCTTGGTCTCCTCACGTAGGGTCCGGAGTGGCGCCTGGAATTCCTTGCTAACCCATTCCCAATACCCACTCCAGACCGGGCTCGATCCGCCCGCGTTCGCATTCGCCACGGCCTGTCCGGATCCTGCTTGGTTGTTCTTGAGTCGTTCTCCGAGCAGGAGCGTCACGCGGAGGACGCTCTTGTTGGCCTCCTCCTGCTTCTCCACGTCCTGCTTGACGGCTGAATCCTTGAGCTTCGTAGACAAGATTGCGCGGTATGCCTCGGCAATGGTGTCCAGGCGGCGGGCGGTCTCGGTAGGGTCGAGCAAGATGAGCTTGGATACCATCAGGTTACACAGACTGCGAATGTCGTTGTCGTCCTTAAGTCCAGCGACGACGCGGTCGTAAAAGTCAATGTTGTTGATGCGCGAAAAGGCCGTCTCCATGAGAGCGTACAGGGTCTCGTACGCGCTCTGCGATTTATTAGCATTAGCATGAGACCGTGGTCATTGTGGCGAGACTCGTACCTTGCGGACTTCGAGACCGTCATCCACCATGTGCTTGAAAGGTCCCATCATGACTTCTCTGATCAGCTGAGGCTTGATGACCGACTCGGCCAGCACAAAGGGCATGAGCTCGCCCAAGTGAGGCAGAATGAGGTCGGGCTTGTTGTGGGCCGCCGAGTTCAACGTCGACATGGCCAGCCGGCGATTGTCCATCTGCGAGTCCTGGAGCATGACGAGAAGCATGTCGACGAGTACGTTTTTGAGGATGGCGTCGAACGACTCGTCGCTGTCAGGCAGGGTGTAACGGACGGCCTGCACCGCCATGCCACGAATATCCGGATTCTGGTCCCGAAGAAGGGACTGCGGCATGTTAGCAGACATTTCATCAAGAAACTCGCCGCAAACTTACCTGCAGCTGCGGCATAAAGGTCTGAGTATCGATAATAGTCAGACGTCCCACACATTCGGCACACACCACGCGGTTGTCGGGGATGGTGGACGCGGCGAGCAGATGCTGCCAGATTGGGCCCGCAAACTTGCCCACTTCGGCGGATAGAACGGTGACGTGTTGCAAGATCTCTTTGATCGATTGAATCAGCAAGTACTGCGTGTTGCCGCCCTTTTGCATGGTATCCAGAATGACCGGGAGGTACGCAGAAACGTTGCCCGAGCCCGCGCGACCGAGGGCGATCGCGGCCGAGATGGAGACCTTGTCAGGCTCATCGTGGAACTGCTTCAGGAACAGATCCGGCTCGAGAGGCGACTTCGCTCCGAGCCGGAGGCCGGCCTCGCCGAGAACCGCCAGGGCAAGGCTCACGCGCGCGTCATCCTGCTTCTGCGTGCTCGAGTGAAGCTCCGCGACGAAACTCTCAATGGTGACGCCGGCGGAGCCTCCGCTGGCGACGAGAAGCGCACCAATGACCTTGCCCACGACAACCGGATCACCGTGGACAGAGACTTCCTTCAGAATGCCTCCCATCAAGTTCTGGCCGGCTCCGCTCTCACCAATTTTGGTAGTCAGTATCAGAATCTGGTCCAGAACGATGCTGGAGTAGCTCGTCTTGAGTAGGTTGCAAATGGTGTCCGTCAATGTCGGAGTAACCACCACGCACGCGTTCTCTTCGATGAGCATCGCAAGGATGAGCAGCGCAGGAGCCAAGAGGTGCGTGTCGAGGTTGCTGACGACAGGCACCAAAGCCGAAACAAGACCCTGAATGGTGTCGGGATCGAGCTGACCCTTGAAGGTGGGAGAAACGACCAAGTGCCTCAGTGCCTGGATGCTGGAACCGCGAAGAGACCTGTTGGACTTGCGCAGTTGCCCGGCCAGCTCCACGGCGACCTCCCGAATCCAAGCCGTCTCAAGCTGACCGCTGCTTGTGCTAGAGGCAGCGACGTCGTTAACGGCCCGGACGGCAGCAAGCCTGGTCGTTTCGTTTTTGAGTCTATCGAGAAGAGCAGCTAGAGCACTCTGTCTCTTGTCGACCGGAATCAGGCCGGCCCCGTCGGCCCCCGAAGTTCTAGACAGTAGGACCCCGAGGGCGTGGATGCCGCGCTGCTTGACCTCGGCGTCGGCGTCGCTTGCCGTGATGCGGTCCATGATGGTGTCGAACAGCTTTTGCAGTTCGCCCTTGAACTTTTGCGCAGTCATCTTGGACCGAGGGGGTGTGATGGCCTTGATCAACTCCTCTATTGTGCCGATGGCTCCGCTGGAGATCTTGTAGAAGCGGTCGTTGGCTGCGGCGATGACGCCAGCCACGATCTTGGTTAGATATGGCTGGAGGAGGCTCGAGGAATGGGTCTTGGCGATGTCGCTGGTGAGTTTCAAGGCGGCTACGCGGAGAGTGCTGGGCGTGGCAGAAGCATTACCACCAGAGGCCGCCAACGACGAGGCGAGTGCTGAGGCTCCGGTAGGCTTGATGGACTCAATGATGGGGCCAATGGCGTCGTTGAAGTAGTCGGAGAGACCGCCGCGCTGGACGGTGATGATGTCGTCGAGCAGGTTGATGATGGCCTGCTTTGTGGGAATGACCTTTCCCTTGAGCAGCTTTGTGGACGCCTTGACGATGGTGGGCGTGAAGCGAGCCAGATCCGCGCGGGGGCCAGACGAAGGAACCCTCTCCAGAGTAGGAGAGGTAAGGCCGGTTGCGACGTTGACGGCCATCGAGCCACCGCCGCTGCTCTGGCGTCTGCGCTTCCGGCTGACCGGCATCAGGCTTGGGGCTTCGGCATCCTGGTCGTCGAGGGACAGGGCTGTGGGGTAGATGCCCTCTCCGGTCTTGCGAACGAGAAGAGACAGACATGAAATGACCTCGAGACGCACGTTCTCTTCCCTCTCGTCAAATCTCTTGACAAGGGTGGGGCCGGCCTGGCCGTAGAGGACGCCGTTCTCGAGGAGGTCGCCGCTCCCGCGCGTCGAAATCAGGGTATACAGGGCCTTGGCCGCGCAACGACGGACCTTCCAGCTCGCATCATCGTCGTCGTCAAAGGCTCCGTCGTCCTCGAAATCTTCATCGGCTTCTTCGTCCTCATCATCTTCGTCCACTTCCATGTCCTCGTCGTCGTCGCCCATGGCATAGTTGGGGTCGTACTTGAGGTACCTCAGGCAGGCCTTGATGGTTTCGTCGGTGAAGGGGCGCATTTCGGCGGGGCAGGATGCCAGGAAAGCCTCTAGTGCGACGAGAGCAGACTCGCGTACCTCGTTAAATTCCTGGCCGATGTCATCACCATCGCTAATCTCCTCCAGGTGCTTGTCCAGCTCGGCCTCGCCGAGGGCTCGCGTGATGAAGGGCACCAGTAGGTCGAGGTATGCGCCGAAGCGGGCAGGAATCGATCTCGCCAACGAGCCCGTGATGGAAATGTAGAGTCGTCGGGATACAGGGGATAGCTCGGGCTTGCCGAGATCGCTCGCCATGCGCTGGACCATCTGGGTCAGCAAGTCGTCCGAGAGGTGAACGGCGAGGATGGAAATGGCAACGACAGCCCTCTTCTTGACGACGGACGACGTCTTATCATTCTCCAAAAGGCTAATGACAGCATCCTGCATAGCCTCGACCTCGAGCGGCGAGAGCAGCACGCCGAAGCACCGTACGACCTCGATCAGGATATCGACCGACTCGGCGCTCAGATCTTTATCCACCTTTAGCAGGCCCGGCGGTACGGGAGGTAGCTGAATATTGTTGGAAGATGCCTGCGGCTGAGATTTTCCGCCGGGACCGAGCAGACGCGGAATCAAGACTCGGCTCACGGCGTTGTATGCCTCCTGGACCTCCTTGGAAGGCGGCAATCCTGGCGTGGGTTTGGGCAGTGCCATGACGACGGCGCGTACAGCGAGAGAAGGAACGGCGTTGTCGACGGAGTTCTGAATCTTGATTGCCGAAAGCTTCTCGATCATCGGGGCAATGATAGGTGTCGGAACCTTTGCGACGAGGGGGCCGAGGCTGTTTTGCCACGAGGCGGGTTAGCTACAACGCGCTGGACATCACAATGTGGAAGGAGCACCGCTCACCACTTGATGGCCAGGTTTTGAACCTCGCCATTTTGGTCGTCGAGAGTCTTGATGATACTGTCCACCGTGCGTGCGGCTACGTTGTAGTCGTGGTGCAGGAAGTCGGGCTTTGCATTTGCCAGGACCTGGAGGAGGTCGTTGAGCGACATGAACCGAAAGTCCGGATCCGCATCGCTAAGTTTCTGGACAAGCTGGATCACCGTCTGAGGCGTCGGGGTCACCGGAACGCCTGTGGAGGACATGATGGGATTCTGTTGAAGATTGCTTGGGGGTAAACAGGCGTGGGAGCAAGAGGCCGGTGAGGGGTGGCGTGTTAGCGGAATATGGCTGCTCTAACCATGTAGAGTATTGAATAGACCGGGCGTCCTGGGTATCTTGAATATGCGGCACGATGGTAGCAAGGAGATTGGGCAATCGTTGAGGTGTTTGGGGCACGACAACAAAAACCCTCGACAAAGAGGTGTTGGTTTGTAGTGGGGTGGGAGCTCTAGGCAGGAACGAGGCTCAAGCAGCAGCTCAAGACAGTGCAATACGACCAGGTTCACAGCTGCCCCGCGAAAGTCGACCCCACCTTTCGACGGCCCACTGGTTGATTCCGGTGCGAGCAGCGCAGGGACCTCCATCCACCCGACGCACTTTCCCGACGGGTGCAGGAAAATCCAAGCACCGAGATTACATAAGACGACAGATCAGAAGCTCGGGCCATGGTATACCTCGGGCGGTAGCCCCATCGTCCCCGACAATGTCGTCACCACACTCTGTGGGGAACCAGCTACACCCCGGCCTAGAAACGTCCAGCCAATTCGCCATTATTGGTCGATTGCTTCCAAGGAGCTCTAGCCAGCATCAGCTCGCAGCTCCGAGCTCTAAACTTCGGACGGCAGACAGCCGATACCGTCGTCCCCCAAGGTTGTTGTTTGTCGTGCGTGCAGTGTACTTTCTTTTTCGTACCCAGGTACTCTCTAGATTAGTTGTAACGACAGCCACCTTGATTTTCTCGCGTCTGCCCTCTCCGGTACTTCACGAAAGCCACGTCTTCTTGAAGAACGGCCGAATTTGATAGACAGCCCACTCAGCTCCTCGCCTGCGCTGTTGCTTGATTTCCCGTTTTTGACACCTCGCACACCTAATCTCATACACACCTCTTCCGGGTTCAACATGTCTTTCGCCAGAAGTGCCTCGCTCCGTTCGGCTCTCCGAGTTTCGGCGCGTCGGACGATCCGTCCCCAGCTCCGTCCTCAGTTCGCCCAGAGGACCTACGCCAGCCAACATGGCGCCGCGAAGCAAAGCGAACTTCCTCTGTACGCCTCCCCCGCCCTCGGCCAAGAGCTACTCGGAGCTTCTGAGCTGGTTCGCGCCTGATACCGAGCCATTGCTAACCTTAATCGACCACAGTGCTCTGGGCTCCGCCTTCGTCACCATTGCCGGCCTCGCGGTGATCCTCCCATGGGGCGGCTCCGGCAAGTCCAACGGCCATGACTCTCATGCAAAGCACGAGGAACCCGAGCAGGCCGAGGAGTCTAAAAAGGAGGAACCCAAGGCCGAGGAGAAGCCCGAGGAAAAGTCCGGTGAAAAGTCTGACAAGAAGTTAGAGGAAAAGTCGGAGGAAAAGCCCAAGGAAGAACCCAAGGAGGAGCAGAAGGGAGACAAGGCTGATGGATCTGCCGAGGAGAAGCCCAAGGAGGACTCCACACCTGAGACTAAGGAGAAGAAGTCGGAAGAGGAGCCCAAGGAGGAGAGCAAGTCTGAGGAGAAGTCTGAGGAGAAGCCTGAGGAGAAGCCTGAGGAGAAGCCTGAGGAGAAGCCTGAGGAGAAGCCTGAGGAGAAGTCTGAGAAGAAGCCTGAGGAAAAGCCTGAGGAAAAGTCCGAGGAGAAGAAGGACAACTAAGCCTTGATCCAGTATCTCAGCTGTAATACCCTCCAAGCTCTGACAGCCCTGCGCAGAAGCTACCTCTCAAGGTCAATGACCAAAGACAGATGCTCAGAATCATGTACATATAGCTCTTCTAATAGGTAATGGTCAGCCTGAGCTTGTCGAAACCTAGCTCACCCACTTTACCAATCTCACCACGGGGTCACAGAATCATACAACATTATCCTCACTTGCAAGACTTGATCATATCCCTCTATTTATACACACCGTAATGATATTGATACATCCTAAACGCCAATCGTAGACTCTATGCCAAACATCACCATGGTATCAAAAGCTGAAAGGACTGTCCCTGTGGCCATACTGTGTGAAGGCATCTCCATGTACAAAGCCATCTGCTGCTGACACCAGTATCCACCTCTTTCCGGCCTCAAACGACGCTCGCTATCATGACTACTTGCGCTCCGTAGACTGCAACTCGATGGAACTGCTGCGCAAGTTTCTTGAGTTGCTGAGCCACCTTGTTGCCACAGACAAGACCGGCTTCCTTGCTGGCCTGGTTTCATCCCCTGACGCGGTTGCCTCTTCGATAGGGGGTGTAAACGCCCTTGCGGCAGGCTCATCTCGAGACTTGCGAGAGAGACGAATGTGGTGGTGAGAGTGTCGACCTGAATGGTAACTTGGTCTCGGCATGCCCTCTGATGATAGCAGCTCTTCGTCCCCCCTGCCATTTGAATCCTTTTGGCCAATCACTTCCAACACTGTTGATTTTCCATCACCGATCTCGGCCCCGGATCCGCCCTTCCCTTTCCTCTTCGCCTTCTTGGCGTCCCTCTCAAGTCGCTGCATGTAGTCCACGTCCTGGGGCCAGTAGACTCGCCGAATGGCGTTGATCAGCAGCTCAAGGACAATGACGGCCGAAAGTGCGACGAACACGACAGCCCAGAAGTTGAGAGTTCGTCCAAAGTTGTCCAGGAAGGCACGCCGAATCTGATATATGCGGAGCTCGTTTCTGAAAAGCCCCGACAGGATGATGTTCCACAAGAACCAGCCGCCCACTGAAATGATCCATCCAGCCAGGATAATCACCGTCTTGTTCTCCATCTCAAGGACCCTGCATCAGTTAGCATCAGACTGTGCAGAGCAGCAGAGTAGACTTACATAAGCTTGATGTTGATGAACACCACGCAGACGGTAAACACAACAGTTCCCATGGCGTAGAGCGAAGTATCCTGGTCAAAGGGAAGTTGCTTGTAGACAGCCCAAGGTACCCACCAAACGATGAGCGACTCGACCAGACCAATGAGCGACCAACCAATGTACAGCTTGACATTGAAGGCCCGGTTCCTGTGGCCGTACGTGTAGAGCTCCGGATTCTCCAGCAGAGTGCTTGCTTGCAAGTCCTTCTCAAAACCACCCAGCAGGATCACGGCCAATGAAGTGAAAAACGTATTAAACACTGTCAGGCTCCAGTTCTCGTACAGAGAGGTCCCGGTGTAGCCCGTGTATCGCTGGAAGTAGGCTTGCGGGAAGAAAAAGACGACTTCTTTCCAAAAGGTGGCCAGGATGTACTTGCCGGTCCTGAGATAATTGTAGCGACCATGAACGAATAGCAGCCGCTGCAGGAACCGGAACTGCGCAATGGCGTAATCCGAAATGCGGGCGGCCTGCAGACCTTCGCGGCCAGAGATGCCGATACCGACATGGGAAGCTTGGATCATGCCAATGTCGTTGGCCCCGTCTCCAATCGCCAAAGTCAGGGAGTGCGGGACTTGGCGGCGGATGCGCTGGACCAAAGTGGCCTTTTGCGACGGCGAGGCGCGGCAGCAGATTACGGATTCCACCCGGACGACGAGGTCGAAGAACAGGAAACTGAGATCCTCGTCGGCTTCAATGGTGCTCAAAGTTTGGCCGTCGACGACAACCACGGCGTGTGGGAGCATGCCCCGAGCCACCTCGCCGAGGGTCGACAAGATGGAGTCTCGGAGGTTGCCCATGGTTGCGTCTAGGATGAACACCTCAGAGAAAGGCTTGCAAAGCCCGGCGGAGTGGCCAATGTTGATGGCCGTCTCGCGTTTATCCCCCGTCAACATCCAGACCTTGATCCCAGCGCGACGGAGTTTGTCAATGGTGTCGGGAACGCCGTCTTGAAGTCGGTCCTCGATTGCGGTGGCACCGGCGAGATCGAGTTTGTCTTCAATCAGTTCACCGGCAGCTTCGATCTTCTCCTGCCGGTTATCCAAGCTCGTCGTTGCGTCCTGGTAGATTCGTTTCCATGAGACGTACTCTTCGTCTGCTATGTGGCGAAAACCGTAAAGCAGGGTTCGGAGACCGTCTGATGCAAAGTCGTTGAGGTGTTGGAAGCATTTTTCAAATACAGCACCCTCGTTGAGCGCAATTGATTCGTCGATGAGCTCGTCGACCTCGGTCTCGCTCAGTGCGACGCTCTGTCGCGGGGATGCCGGCCAGGTTTCCTGAAGACTCTTCCGGGAGAGGACATCATGGGAGCCCCTGCGCGGCACCCAAGCCTCGGCCTCGTCTGTGACGGCGCTCGACCGCCTGTGGAGATCTCCAGATATTCTCAAGCTCTCCCTCCTCAGCATCAGACTTCGTCGCTCCGTCATCGACGTCCGGCCAAGCATGAGGCTGGTCCGGGGTGTTCCGCTCGTACTCAAACGATGCTGGGCCTTCTCCTTCTCGACACTCCTGCGCGCCGATGCTTCCCTCTGCACGGCATGCGCCTTCTGCATCGCGAGTCCGCTCAGCTTGAGGCGGGGCAGGATGACGTTATCGGCACCCTTGCAAAACACGCAGACCTTGCCATCTGGCATGCGGACAATGATGGACATGCGCTTGCGCTGACTGCTGAACTCGATGACATCGAGAACTTGGTAGGTCTCCTCCTTGACAGAGCCATCGACCTCGGGGAGCTGAAGGATGACGGACTGCGCGGGTCGGTCGATGACGATGTAACCCAGATCGCGGGCCGCTTCTACGAGTGCCAGTTCGTCGGGAGAGGCAGCCTGGTACTCGATGGAGCCGTCCTCCAGCGTCTCCGGCAGGCAGGTATGGCACAGAGAAATGCAGAGCAGGAATTGCTTGGCCTTTTTGGAGAAGGCGGTGTCTGGCTTGCGTCTCAGGTATTCGAGCAGATCCTCCGTCTTGAGCTCGGGCTCCGATTGCGGTGGTCTGCTGGCTGACCTCGCCCGTGGGTGGGAGCCTATCGACGGGCGCCCCACGTGCATCAAATCCTCGGCGGTCTCGGGCGTCGGCTTCTCGCGATTCTTTCCCTTTCCCTTGCCTTTTCGCTTCTTCCGAGCCATGTCAATCAGCTTCTGCTTGGCATGCTCGTCACGCTCAATGTCCATGTCATGGAGCCATGCAGTGCCGGCAACGCTCATCTTGCGGAAACGCATGACGTTCTCGGTCAGCGTACCGGTCTTGTCGGAAAAGACGTAGTTGACCTGGCCGAGGTCCTCCAGGATCGTGGTGGTGTTTGCGACCATGGGCGTGTTCGACACGGGGTCGTACATCTCAACGTCACCCATCATGTAGAACTGGATGATCTTGATAATTTCCAGGCTGATGTACAGCGACAGCGGGATCAGGGTATTGAACATCAGGATGAAGGCGATGAAGACTTTCCTGAGAGAAATGCTCTCGCCGCTGAGATACCAAGAGTCGCTTTCGGTGGGGTCCTGCCAGAGGTAGTATCCAAGTGTCAAACCGCTGCTGAGACCCAGGAGAACGAAGATTAGCCAGATGACGATCCTGTTCAGGACTCGCTGCATCGCGGGTGCCTTTGTGCGCACGTGCTTGTTGGCGTTCATTCTAATCTTGCATTCCTCGCCGGAGTTGATGACGATGCCAATGGCTTCGGCGGTGTTGCGGACTGTCGAGCCGCGGTAAATTACGTTGTCAAGAGACAGCGGAAGCGTCTCCTCCTTGATGGTGACGCGGCCGTCGTACCTGTAGAGATCGACGTTGGGGTCTTCCGACACGATCATGGCCTCGCACGACTTGACGCCGTCAAGCGTACGGCAATGCTCGGCCAAAAGGGGAGAGGCGCGCTTCGCCTTGAGATTGGTCTCGCCGTCCAGCGCCATCGTCTCGATGTAAGCTGTGCCGTTTGGCCCGGACGCGCTGAGCAGCACGATGTCGGCTGGTACGTCTTCGTCTCGCTTCAGCCTGATGACATCGCCGACTTTGATGTCTTGCCACTCAATCTCTGACCATCCCTCGTCGGAAAGCCCCTCCTCCGGGGCCTCATCGTCTGCGCCCTTGTGCCTCCGCATCCTGGCTGTCGCCTTCTTGGACCTCTCGCCCAGGACCAGGGCCCTACTTAGATTCTCGGTTCTGGCGAGGAGGTACCGTCGATAATCGTCGTAGCCTTCTTTTGCCATGGACAATGACACGAAAACGGCAAGCGGGGCGATCGTAGTGTACGAACCAGTGGTGCTGAGTCCCGGTATGGCTTGCACAATACCCACGACGAGGAAGTAAAAGTTGCCCATCTTGCTGAATTGGAATAAGAGCTGCTTCGGCAAAAAGCTCCATATCGTGTAACGACTGGAGCGGATAAAATTACTGATGAAGGGTTTCTTGGTGCGCTCGTCGACGAGGAGCTCGCTTCGACTCCTCGCCGTGTTGAGAGGAATGTGCCGCCCGTCTGCGCTCGGTGGCAGTGGCTTCTGACGCAACAGTCCCTGGATAACGTAGACATCATAAGCCTTTCTCAAGCGATCGTTCAGCGTCTCTTTTGCAACAAGCCACTTGGCCTTTTTGGTCGGCTCAGGCCGGTAAACGGGGTACTTGAGTTCCGATTCGGAGGGTTGCGCAGAGCTCTGGCCGCTGCCTGGACGCGCCCGCGACGACGAGGGCTCCGACAAGAAGTGGCTCTCCAAATCCCCCCTCGATGGAATCGTGTACAGCCCCGGGCTGCTTAAATTCGGCTGTGAACCCGCCGGGTCGAAGGGGCGAATGGAATCGCGCGGCACATCGTCAGAGAAGCGGACATGGCCGCCTTCGAGGGTGCCTTTGCTACCCATGGGCTCGGTGATGGCTCGCCTCGGCTGTATTCTTTGCGCAGCGTTGGGCGCGGGGCTCACTGGGATCTGGGCAAGTTCATGAGGCGTCTCTGAAGGTGAAGCTGTCGTTGGAGTTGAATGATTCGTGGCGGGATCATCGTCCTCATGTTGGCGAGATATGGCGCCTCCAGGAAGACGGGGATCCATTCTTGAGAGGCGCGTTGGCTACTGGGCAGGCGGCAGCAGTCTTGACCGCAAAAGGGCGATCTCGCCCGCGCACTCGGCCTAGTCGCAGAAGCTAGTTTGTAGCTAGAATGACGGCAAAAAGACGCTTGTTCCAGACGGTTCCCCTTGATGGCGGGCCGGATTCACCACAGTGGCTCTCTCATGGGACACTTCATTGGCGTTGAATGGTGTTGCGGTTGGAATGTGGCGCGTCCCCTTGCTAAATCAGGCGTGGTCCCTTGCGGCGCGTGCGACAGTTGCGGGAGGGCAGTCAGTGAAAGCAGCCGAAAGGACGCATACAGAATGAACAATGTTGGCAGGGCTGAAACCGTCGTGAACGAGCTGGGTCGGCTCAACGTCACGAGCGACAGGTTAGTAAAGGAGAGGATCGGTTGTCGTCCAGCATTAGCGATGCAGAAGAGTACTTTTCAGATGGATATCCGTAGCATTCACGAGACGTAGAAGAGCAGAGAAAGTGAAGCTGGCAAGTATTTACGGTAGTGCTGGTGTTGGTGGAGTTGCACTCAAGTGCAGACGTTGTAGGAATGGCTGGCGGGAAAAGGCCCCATGTAGACTTGATCCTTCCCACGGATCAAATCCAAGGTGCGTACGGCTGGATGCGAGACAACGAGTGACGAAGACTGGTGGGCTGCGCCGCCAGTGATACGCAACAGAATGGCCGACGGTATTCTTGGCGAAAAGTCGGGATGTACGGAGTACTGTTATGACAATGTCATCTGAAATGCCGCCGATGGCATCCAACCCCCCCAATCATGGGATCAAGCTGTCCACGGTGTCCGATGCGGCTTGGCGCCTCAGCACTGCCACCGTCACCACCCGTACGAAGAACACACGACGCTTTTCCGCCCGATGATGGCTCTCCTTTGCCTCACCCCGGGTAATTGGTGTAGGTACTCATGAGATAATCAAGGTAGGGTATACCTCTAGGCGTGCGGTTCCTGAGGCGACAGACAGACGTTGAATTGGCCAAGGTGGTAATTAGGCTTCGGTTCGGTTGGTTGGAAAACGTATGTCGGAAGGCACGGAGAGGCTACTTCTAGATGCCTCTTTCTCTCTTTGCGTGCCCCGCGTCGAGGACGTCATTGGCCAAGAGATGCAGGTGCCAAGTGGACGTGGTGCTGTGCTCCGCCCGGCACTGTACAAAAAACACCAGGAAGTGCTTCCCTCCCCTCATACAAGGTGCAACGCCTTGAATTGCCAATCATCACCGACTAAGCGAATAAGCATGTCGCAGCATCACCGCGCAAGGCAGCACTGGTTCAACAAGAAAAAGATGGGCCAAACGGATATCTTGGTCATGTTATGGTCAATTCCCATTCACCGTGCATCCTGAAGGTCTCGTCAGCGCGCTCGGGAGAATTGGTGTACTCATACGCCAAAGGCATTGATTCTCATCCACCACTATCCCTTCAGCGTCACCCACTCACCACCGAGGCCAGTCTCTTGGCTTCCCTTCACACTTTCTTGGGTTGTTTCGACCTGCAGTGGCACGCCTATACGCCCAGAAACCCGCAAGAAACTCAGGTGCCTGTTCGTTATCGCAACCGGAAGAGGAGCCAACAGTGTACTACAGTGTACCGTGGTCATCCACCCGCCTCACGCGGCTTCTCGCGTCTCTCTCTTCCCCCACTTTGAAATGCGCGATGGGGAGGGAACAGGGTAGATAGATGGCTTCGGAAGACGATATTCACACTTCAACCACATCCCGGGATGGGACCCATCTTACCTACTGTGTATGCATTCTACTCATTGGCGGTACGGTACTATTACACCGTACAAACGTCCAAGTGCTCCGTACAGTACCCTCCATCTCATCTCATGTCTTCCCACAACCCGCACCGCAACTCGAGCCTTGCCTTGGAGGCAACGTCGATCGACTTTGGACGAACGTGACCGTGGTCCTTTTGGTCCCGCAGGGCCTTCCCAGCAAACATGACAAAAACTGGCTACCGAAACTCTAAAAAGTGAGGAAACGCGCGCGCCACGAGGAAACACCATCCACCTAACTGCGTCTCCGTTCCCAATCCCGCATATTTCCCTGTCCCATCTCATTTCCAGCCCGTATAGCATCCCCCAACATTCATTCGCAACCCAAAAGTGCACATCGTATGCGCGGCGCAAGTCAGTGCTGCGTGGGTAGCGTGGGTATTTCGCGGCACTCTTTGCCGCCCGGATGCTCTCCGACCACGGACGAAATACAGCCTTCAACTCACTCTCCCATTCGCACGGAAGTACGGGTAGTATACTGCCTACGCAGACGACCATTCCGCGCCTCCCGGCGGTCTTCTCGGGAGGACAATTGTGGAAACCCACGGATCACCACGCCATACCGCAGTCCGCCGGATCCGCGGCGTCGGCGTTGGGGTTCATCCCTTTTCCCCTTTTTTGATTGTTCTCCAAAAACTGCCCTCCCTTGCCTCACGACTAACGCGCCGTAGATTGGGGGCGAGAATCCAACGGCCCGGTGTGACCCATCCACCATCGTCCTGTGTCCGAATTAGAAACATCACCAACAGCTGCACACCAAACACTACGAAGTAGGCAATCGAGCGTCTCGGACCTCGCATTAGCGGGACCCTCCTCCAAGCCACCATCCATCCGGCTCGTCCTCCGCGGCCTGCGCTGGTCTTTCCACGCTACGCCTTGATTCCCCAGCTCGGGAGGCAAAAGAAAAGCTCGGGACTCTTGCGGGAAGCCACAGCTTAGGCAGCGGAGAGGGGTGCTTTAATGGCTCGGCCATGCCAAAACCTCTGCGTAGACCTGTAAGCCGATTTCGAGAGCTCCCACTTCACGACACCAGCGCTCTTCTGCCAAGACGGAGAGCCCCATCGCAGACATGATCCATCACAGACCTGCACAAAAATCGTATCACAACATGTGCCTCGCTCGATTTAGCAACACAAGCACCACGCACATCAGTCAGCGCTGCGCCATCATCCAATATCGTGTCTCTGTGTGACCCACCGAATATCCCTCTGGCGCCCATCAGCCTTACAACCTATACAACACCGATAGTAACAGTAACAATGGCATTCAGCAAAATTCCGCATAACCTCATTCACTCATACGTAGCCCGCCCAGAATACTACGCTCGCATGTCCACGTGTCTGACAAGGCGAGGCTTAGACAGGTCTCACATCCGCGCCACTGAACCGTCCAACGTCAAAGTCTGGAATTCCTACCCTCCCCGTCCCCAACCGCGCCCACAATCACGGCCCTTTACAGACAAGTCCAACTCTTGCCCCTTGTCCAACTTCGTGCATGGCTCCGTTGTAAGGCTCTCGAGTTTTGGTTCTCGATCCGACCTTGGAATCTCTCGTCGTCATTTTCACCGTACGCCAATAAAACAATGAGCCCCCCTCCTCAAAGACCATGACTCTTCTGTGACCGGCCATGCTTCTAGAACTGGCTCTCATCTACCTTGGACGTTACATCGCGCTGGCTGTCACCACTCAACAGTATTGGTATGGATCACGGTAAGTCACTAGTTGCAAATCACCGACAAGACGACATCAGTCTGGACCTAGCACGGAAACCTCACGATGTGTCCATAGTGGGAAAACAGGGATCGATGCCCTTTGGTCTCTCAACTCTATCGTCAGTTACTTACAAGGCCGCCGTCTCTTTCGAGCAGCGACGGCCCCAGCCTCTCGCTGCCGGGCGGCGCTGTTGCGGTTTTCTTCCCATGAACCGCCCCTTGAAGCACGCCCAGCACACAACACAAAAGCCGCAAGCCCCTGTTCCCACGGTCCCATCAAAACCGGTAAATAAGACGGAGAAAAAAAAAGATACCCACAACGTAGATGAAAATGTGTGTCGGAGTTGTGTATATCTTCGAAAACATTGTGTGACTGATTAAGAACCAGGAAAAATCCCAAGCCACCTGGGCTTTTCCCCATTTTCATCTCCAGACCTGCGGCCAGGACCATCTTTGATTCATGAACGACGACAGAAGAGACTCGAAACAAAAAAACTATGCGCAGCGCAAGCCAACCGGAGAATGAAGGGATAGGTGATTAGGGGCCATGCCGTCGTCTCTGCGCGGCCAGGCATGGCTGAAAAATGTGTTTTGGGTGAACATGACCAGGGTAGAAAATCGCCGAGATTACCACCGTCGTCCAATGAGTTTGTTCCGCGACAATAAGTGACTCGAAATGGTAGAAGTAAATTCAAAAAAAGTGAGTGTACGATCGCTTGTGCCAGACACGCATGATCGAGATCCGAGAAGATGTATCGTCATGCAGATTCGTCGTGGCCGATGGGTGAAAAGTAGAGCGAGAACTGGTTCAAGCATCGGGGTCATCGGTGTCGAAAGTAGACCAAGCACAACCCATCTGGTATATATCGAGCTCCTCAACGCCAGCTGTGAACAATCAAGGCAAGCAACTCCTCTTTCCTCTCCAGGAAAGCCTAGAAGGCTCGCCGGAGCCTATTGTATGTACGCCATATCCCACCCGGAACGACTCCAAATCCCCCGTCACGGAGGCCTATTGCTGGTGCACCTGAGACATGGAGTCAGGAGACATTGAGTTGTGGTCGACGTTGTCAAACTGTACCAGCTGGTTCATGTCGATGTCCGTCTGACCGGGCTCGACGAAGGCGGGCGAGTGAGGGTGCATCGGCAGGTTGATGGTGTGCTTAGAGTACATCTCGTTGAGACCGGTGCCGTCGTCGGACACGGCACACGAGCCATTGTCACCTTGCTGGTAGATGTCGGCGGAAGCAGGTCGGCCCATCATGGACAGAGGCGGCGACTGCTCGACGATGGAGGGCTCACCGTGGCTGCCGAACGAGAGCGGAGACACAGACTGGGGGATCATGTTGTTGGAGTGGTTCGGCATGGGTGAGAGGAAGGCGCTGCCGTAGGGCGTGTTGTAGTTGGTCGCAGGCAGAGGGCTCGGCTCGGGACCCTGAGAGAAGAAGGCCGGGCTCGTGGGGAACTCGGACGGCGAGGCCGTCGTCGCCGACATGGGGTACTGGCGCATATCCAAGCCGAAGCCAGCCTGGGTGTCGATTCTCAGGTTCGGGCCTAGCCCGTTGGGTTGCTGTGGCACAGGGGCGTAGATGTTGGGGCCTGGGGTCTGAGGAGCGGCCATCTCTCCGGGTTGCTGGATGTAGAACGAAGGCATCGGCGTCTGGAGCATGGAGAAGTCGACCGCCATGGGCACGGAACGACTACGCTGCCTCTTGTGGCCGGGTCCGCGCATGCCAGGGTGCATGTGGCTGATGCCCCAAGACTCTTGGAACATGCCAATGTGAGGCTGGGCGAAGTTGGGCTGGGAAGAAGGGCGGCCAGTGGGGGAGACGGGCGCCGACACGGAAAGGGCGTGCTGCTGGTCGATGAAGGGGTGAGGGTTGTTGCGGTTCATGAAGGCCTCGAGGGAGACCAGCTTGGCCAGCTGACCGCTCAAGACCTTGGGGTTGCCACCGAGGTGGTGAACGAGGCATTGAGAAGCCTGCTGGTCCTCGGTGAAGTCGCCGCACTGGAAGAAGCCACTGGCCTGAGGGGACGAGTCCATGAAGAAGTTGGGTGGGCGGTTCAGCTCGATGACGATGCCGCCGGGCTTGTTCGGGTCGCCCTCCTGGTTCTCGAGGTAGATGTTCTTGATGTAAGCAAAAGGGTACTCGATCTTGTAACCGGCCTGCTCGTTGTTGATGTAGTAGGTCATGGTGCACTTGTCGGGAGAGTAGAAGATGATGAGGTCCATCGTGTTCTGGCCGACGCGAGTCCACTTGCCGATGCTCAGGGAGCGGCAAGTAAGATGGTGAATCACTAGAAAATGGTCAGCCGCTGCCAGTCGCGTTCGAGTTCGACCCAACACTCACAAACTTTTCCCTGGCCGCTCTGGTCGCCGCCGAGGAGCATGTTGCTGTGGCCGTAGGGGAGTAGTCCGGTTCGGCCGAGGAAGGGGCCACCCAAGCCCTTGCCAGACTCCATGGCCTGCATAGCCAAGTATGCTCTCATGGACTCGGGGATCGAATCAATGTCTTCGCCGGTCTCGAGACTCTTCTTCGCCAAAAGCTTGATCTTGGCGCGTCTGCGGCGAGTGTCAGAAGCGTTCACCCGGATGAAAATCAAACGAGGGTGGGACTGGGGGCGGTAAATACCTGTTCTGGAACCAGATCTGGACAGACCTCTCGGTCATGTTGATTTCTTCGGCTATCCGCTCACGAACAGTGGCAGTGGGAGTCGGGTTCTTGTTGAATTCCATCTCCAGCGTCGTCAGCTGATCCTGGGTGGCGCGTTGCCTCTTCTGGTTTTTCTGCTGCTGGGTCAGGGTGCTTTTGCGGGGAGGACGCCTCGATTGCGAAGAGGGAGCCTGGCCATTGCTGGCGGAAGTCGGGGACGGGGTTTGGGTGTTCTGGTTGGAAGGCGTCTGAATGGACTCTTGGGGAGTAGAAGACCCAGGTGTCGCGGCCCCGGGAGCGAGAATCACCGGGTTTTCCACCTCAGTAGCCATGGCGTTCTTTTGATCGGAGGAATCGATCGGTAAAAAGCTGAGGCGAGGCAAGGCGGATTTATCGCAACAAGCGAGATGCCGTTTGTTTCAATTGGACGGATGTGTCGAAGGCGAAAAGGTATCGGTGTAAGTCGCGTCCGCGGAGTAATCGTACGGGTCTCGAGATATCAAAGGACTTCTCGTTTCACGGATCGACGTGGTCGACTTGGGGTTCAGAATGATGGTGGTGCTGGACGGCTAGGGAAGGTAGAGAAGGAGCTGCAAGGTAAGATATGCTAAGGAGTGTGGTCCAGAATCCGAGGTTGGGATCAGGAGAGGTGTGGTTGTGAATAGTAAGGTAGAGTGTCGGTTCGCGAAGAACGAGCGTGTCGAATTTCAACCAGACTGAAGGAACGTAATGGAATACCCGGAAATGAGTGACGGGATTCAGAGAATGAGTGTATGGTTGAATTATTCAAGAGAGTGACTGTGAAAAGGAAAAAGGAGTGGGGGAAGAGGAAGAGAGGAAGGGATTGTCGTGAACGACGAGGATGACGATGAGGAGATGATGAGAAGAAGGAGGGATGGGGGCAAGAGAGGAGAAAAAGGAAAAGGAACAGATGGGCGAGGCGGCGGGCTCCAGAAAAAAAAAGGGAACAGACGAACGAGCGAACGAACGGGTGTCAACCCACCCTGTCCTGGCCTGGTTTCTGTCCTGTCCACGTCCTGGAGGTGCCCAGCGTGTGTGTGGTCTCCTCACCTCCTGGTCCATGGTGTGTGGACGGTGTGGACGGTGCAAATGGTGGTGGTAGCGGTGCAAGTGGCCTCGCTGTCGCTCTGTTTCCCCCTCTCGAGCTGTCTCTGTCTCTCTGCCACTCCCCCAGTTGGAGCAGTTTAATCGTCTACACAGTAGTATTACTGGGGGCCCAGTCCAACGACGAGCGAACGAGAAGCCGCGTCCCAAGAGCCAGGAGCCCCAGAAGGAGTGAGGTGTGTGCGTGATGAGGGTGGGCATGGGCTGTGGGTGTGGGATGAAGCAAAGGGGCGTGTGTCGTGAGGTACTGCATACTGTGTATCCGTAGTAGGTAGTTTACAAGTACATAGTATGGATGAATGGCTGTGGATTGGGGGGGACGTGTGGCCCAGAGGTGACTGGGGTCAAAGGGATGGGCCTCGACAGGGGAGAGGGAAGGACGTGGACGCGATACCTGCCTGACTGACAAGACTGACAAGAGAGGGCGAGAGCGACCTGAGTTGCGAAGCGGCGGCTCGGCGCTCAGTGGCGTGTGCGGGACAGGAGAAGGGACGAACGACACCATCACAGAGGGTTAGGATGGTGTGTCTTGTCACTTGCAACTATGATGCATGTACCTTTACCCCTTTTACGCGGGCCACGGTACCTGTCTTCACGAACGTAAGTACGCCTACATTACTACCCTATTGCTGCTGCTACTGCTTTCTCACGTTTGCACTACAGGCCGCCTGCTTTGAATGACCTGCCGAAATCTGGCACTTGGAGCAACAAATTCTGGGCAGTCAAACTTTTGCCTCAGACCAGGCGACAAGTGTACCGTCGGTGCCTGTACTACAGTAGTGCGTAGGGAAGGTACGGAGTACCTATGTGCACTCACTGACCACTCACTGGTCGCTGGGTGGGGCCTCTGGACTGAACGTTCAAGCGCGGACTGGCTGAAGCTTGATGGGGTCAGGCCAGGTACGCGCCGTCGTCCATTGGCCGTCAAAAGCCACTTCTACCGTCCGTACCTGCGGCCGACAAGGAAGCTGCATCTCTCCGGAACAGCGCAGGAGTGGCAGGTGCTTGTACAAAGTACGTTTTCTCAGCTGCCCCCAAGGCACCTGCTTGAATACTCGTGTGCTCTGCAATGTATACCGAAACGCAGCAGTGCACATGTACCCTAGGTACCTGGGTACCTCCCACAGTACGGATACCTACTTAGTGCATCCCCCGGTCTGCCGCCTTTTTTTTGACGCCTCAGTGTCTCCATGTGAGCCAAGTATCTGAATCTCTTCACCTTTTAGTTATTCTGCCCGCGCCGCTACATGTCCGATCCAGACCCTTCTGCCTGCTCTTGCTGGCATCCCACACCGCCGTCCGGGGCTGTTGGTCATCGGCCAACAGATAGGAGACGCGCCGTCATCCATTCAGAACCCTGTTGCAAACTGCAGTCCGTCAAGCTTGCCGGGCAGACCCTCAATGCTTACTTGCACAGTAGGCAGTACTACCTATAGTACTTCATGCTGATGGCTCGCCTGCCCAAATGGTGGGGACGAGCCATGCATCCGTACTGTTGAACATGCGCAGCAACATGCTGTGTAAATGCTACAGTGCTAGTATACAAGCACGCAGTACACTCCAGCGGCAGAGAAGAGTCCGCATTTCAAGTCGAATCGGCGGAAGGGAGGCCTGTCCTAGCAAGCGAGGCGGGAACGAAGCAAGAGGGGATTCCAGTTCGGGCTGGCCTTTCACCTTGGTTTCTGAATTGAGTAGCTATGGAAGGGTGCAGCCCTGCACCAGCGTCAGGAGCTCTGCGTATGGGAGGGAGAGGGAGAGCATCCCGCACTATAAGCATAGTACCGAATATATGCATTCGCTCGCATGGTGGTATGATGGCACAGCCAGCATCTTCGGACCACTCCGTACTCTAAACATGTATGCGTAAGTGCAGGAAATGCCCTCGGTCCTTGCCTTACCCTTATTGCCCTCACCGTCTGCTTCCTACACAGTAGTGTACTGCAAGTATAGCGAGTCCAAGATGCAAGAAGGTACCCAGTATTGTTGGGGGCGGTCCCGAGAACGACGTGCGATGGACGCGACAGAGGGCGGAGGATCCATCATCCAACCGCGTGAGACGTCACGATGCTGTGGATGCCTGACGCGAAACAGATGCCTCGCTTGATGGACCACCAAGCAAGAGCCCACGGTAGGACGATGAGCAGGAAGCTTCGGGCCTCGCGGTGCATGTAAATGTCACAGTGATGTTACATGGTCCTGCGGTTCTGGAGTATCGCCAAAAAGGAATCGGCAACATGATGGGGCTTGACGCGTCTTCCACACTTTTCCTTCCTCTCTCTGTTTCTCTCTTTTTCTGGGGGTGCCTTACCGCCTGCGATACATACTGATACAGGTAAGGATACAAGTGCGGATACTGCTGGGCTGTGAGTGTGAGGCGTGAAAGTGGGGCTGGAACGGAGCCGAGGGCCGCCATCACTGTACTGTGTACTGCATAACAGCCCAGGCACAGGGATGAGGGATCAAGTGCACTGTTACAGCTGAGCGACAGCAAAAACACCCTGAAGCTCTCCGAGATGGACTGGAGAAAATGCGCAGGGAGTCAGCAAAGACTCTCGACTTCCATGCCCTCCAACAGTGAAGGTCGGGTACTAAGCCCTTTGCTTATCGATACAGAGCGGGCACTCGTCTACTACGTAGTAATCGTGGCATGAACCTGCCCGCAACAGGGCCTTTTTGTCATGCGACGTACTACGTACTCCGTATTCAGCCATGAGCCAGATGGCAGGCGCAGCACGTACAAGTAGTGGTGTTGGACAATCGGGAGGTGTTTGAGCAGGGGCTCGTTACTGCATGTTTCCCTAAAGTACCTACCTTTCCGACTGGGAGAATGTACATGCCCTGATGCAAGTCTGACAGTAAGTAGGTACTTACGTTGGGGGGCTACCTAGTATACAAAGGCGACCGTTATCTCGTGCCGACGTAACGGCTGAGAACCACGTGCTGCTCATTGCCGACTTCGATGTTTACCTGCCTTTTCTACCCATCAGCAGAATATGGTTGGACAATGGTGGTCAGGGTTCGGCATCGCCTACGTAACGCATCGCCAGATTGCGAAGAAGCCATTCTTACCCTGCCAATCTGTTCCTTTCGCCCTACTCCATTCCATCCCGCACCTTCCAACCACCCAGTGCGTTCATCCGGTACTGCCCTTCCAGACTGGCGAGGAAGTTGCGGTACCTTGCCTTGGGATACCTAGCCTGGGGTAGCCCATCCACTCTTCATGTGCAGCAGTCGATCGGCTTACCTTGGTCCACGAAACATGGTGTATCGTACTTGTAATCGACCAAGTCGACCAGAAGGCAGCACCAACGATGACATGTCACATACTGAGTATGCCACGAGGTGACCAACGGAACGTCAACGAGAAAGGGGGCAAGCCACGATCGACCGGCGGATTGGGCATGCACCGTACGCCGTATCCATCTTCGAGCCCCATTCTTATGCGAATGCGCAGTGTGCGACTGAAGGCCCTCGACAATCATCTGCAACCAAGACAGGCACGGTGTTCCGATTCCGATACCTACTTGTAGCCCGGTACCTACCCAGAAGAAGAAAAGTCAACGGAGAGACACGGCCTGACTGAAGAGTGGAGCCTATGAAAAAATCCATCCACCGCTCTCACGTTCTCAGTCGGCCCCTGACCCTTGTTGGCTCGTCCGGTCTCTCCCAGAATCCAATTGCCTCCAGCATCGCAGGCCTACACGGTACGCGGTGTGCGCCTTCTGCTGCCTGCGTCTGCACCTGCATCTGCAGGAATATCTCCGTGCAGCTGTACTTGCTGTTGCTGCTCTTGCTATAGCAACCGAAAGCACAACGTCTGCTGTTCCTCGCAACTGACAACGTCAACATAGTACAAGGCGATACTGGACGGACAACAGCGGCGGCAAAGGCAGAGCATCGCCTTCTCCCTCGCACAGTCTCGGCTACCCAGTATTAGTGCTGTTTCTCGTTCCTGAAGATCCATGTCTTTCAACTCCGCCCCTCCTTCTCAGTTATCCTCCACAAAATCTGGCTGGTGGTGGGAAAGGTAGGCAGCCCCGACTTCACTCGCCATGAACTGTCGTGGCCTCTGCTGAATAACACGCAGGCTCGAAGCCGCCAGATCTCGACACAAGCTGTTGTGATGCAGTGTCACAACTACCCTTGAGGTGCTGACGCACAGCGATCTCTACGCACCCACCCAAAAGAGCAACAAGCGACAAATTGGACGCTTCGAGCATCCATGTCCAACGTCCCAACTTGTTGACAGTCGTGCGTTGTGGTGCACGTACAACGTCTGTGGTCTGCTGTCTGCTGTGTTCCCGCGCCTTACAGATGCACCGCCAGACGAGTCATCCAGCACCTCCGTGCCTCGCCTGGCCTCCCCAGCTTGCATCTGCACCCTACCGTTCTGACTGCATAGCTCGAGCGAGGTTGACGGTGGCGAAGTCGTCTGGTTCGCTGCTGCCCGCGCGGTAACGACGGTGCCACACATAACATCTCAGAGCAAGCTGCCGTGCGTCGCTACTCGCCAGGCGCCCGCTCTGATGCCGCCGTCCTACACTCGTGAGCCTCCATTTCAGACGGATCGTTGACCCGGCGGGCTGGCTCTATTCTTCCTGAAGCTCCCAGTCACGCGCTAGCTGAATGTTTAGAAAACGCCGAGTACATGAATGCATAGTGGTGCGCGATCCGCAAGGCAAGAGCGGGCTGACTTGGCCGGAAACGACATGGATTGCCAGGTGCAAGAGATCGCCATCGGCTCGACAAGCGGCGTCATATGACTGAGATCGATGGAGGGAGAACCGGTTTGCACACCATCCAAGCCCATGCAATGCTACCATTCACAGCTGCAAAAATGGCCTTCCCGCCGTCCTCTTTTACCGCGGGGCAGACTCAAATTCGCCCACCGCTGCTGCTGCGACCGTTGCGCTCGCTCCCGATGCCTTGGGGAGATTTCACGTCATTGCGAGCGCCTTCACCTGAGCGCCCAGCGAGCCGCATTGTGGAAAGGCCCGCTTTCCGATGCTGTCGCCGCCCATGACAGTCCCGGCAGTCGTTTCGACAGAGCCCGTGTTTCGACCAGGCTTGAACTGTCTTGCGCGTTCTGGAACCAATGGGCAACCTCCAGCTCCCACGAATGGCATGTCGGGGAAAAGGGGTCGTGCCAAGCCAACCCGACTGCCCGCTCTAAGCGGCATACGGCGATGGGATTACCCACGCCGAGCTTAGGCCTGGAAGCAACTCTTTCCACTCGTTCGGCGCCGGTATCCCTTGACAGAGGTGGGGCGGGATGCACCATGTAGCCCTTTGGGCATCCTTACATACGAGCCACACGACAGCTTGCGCCTTTTTGTGCAAACACGCAACCTCCACTCCCTTAGGAGCTCCATGCTGCTCTATGAAACGCTTCTCTTTGGACACGACGACGCGCTCAACTGATCGCCTCGCCATTCCTACCGCATCGTCAAGGATGAAGGGGTGTCTCAAACACCGATCCATTGGGCGTTACAAAAAAAAATCGCCTTGCCCGCTCGGAAACCTTACACATACCACGGCCTCGAGTGTCCAGCAGATCGATCCAGTTCGGCCCAATTGCACAACGCGTCACAACGCGTCACTGTGTTGTTCTTCTCCATTCATCGACCCTCCCTCTCTTGCTCCCGCACCTTGCGCAGGCTTTGTCGGGCGTAAGTCGTCCTTCTCTATTCGAGGCAGCCTTCTTAGACCTTGGTTCCAGGTGCAACTGCATCGCATCTGACCCCGTACCTGCAGAAGCGCCATGCAACATGCTGCGAACACAGCACACAACGTGCCACATGCGCCAGAGACACTGTTATTTGACGCTAGCCCCCTTTGATCGTTATGCAACCAAAGTATACAAAGTAACGTGAGGTCTCGTTCTTAGCAGGTGGGCCGGCTCCGTCAGCGGCCGACTATCGGCCTCTCAGCCGGTACGAAGCACGGCAGAATCTGTCAGGTATGGCTTATTCCGCCAGAAAGACTATCGTTGCCCGTGGAATATACTATGCTGGAGCCGTCCGCCCGTGGCGGTTGACTTTAGCTTTGTGGGCTAAACCAAAGGGCGGCGAGATCAGACGCAAATGTGGTTGGCGAGCGCTCCGCCGAAGCCCACTGCCCCCAACCCGTCTTTCCTGCGTCTGTAGAGGTGACAGTACATCCGTCTCGGCTGTTGCAAAGCACATTCGGATATGCTAGGAATACTAACAAAGACCCGCCAGATCCTCAAAGTCTTGACAATGTGCCCAGGGCGTCTCTTCAGCACTGCTGCGTCTGCTCCGAGTGCCTGTCGGACTTGGTTCATCGAAGCGTCGTCTGAATAGCTAGGACTCGGTCGAGAGACAGTTCAAAGTGCTGTGGCAGGATTTGACAACGCCTCGGTCAGCCACACGTCCTGCGTTTTCGGGCTTCGGAGTAGACTCCTCCTTGAGCAGAAGAGGGCGGGCACGGCACAGCGCCTCGGTCATGCATTACGGATCAGCGCCGTTTTCGCGTCGAGCATCCAGGCATCGTCATGGATCTGCATAATGCGCGCCGACCAGCACAGTATTGGTAGTTCAAGAGTCACTGTCTCCTAACTCGGCCGCATCATGGCAGGGTTCCAGGTTGTCTTCAGCAAGACCCGCATTTACCCCTGAATGTTGGCGTTGGTACCTTGCAGCTTTGTGCCTGGGCGTTGCGGCTAACCCAGCCAGTCTCGCGACGCAGAGCAAGGATTCGCAAGAACAGTCTTCGTGATTGGGTTACACATACAGAGCTTGTTCCAATATGGACTAGTCAAAGATCGCCGATGGAATAACTCGTTGGGTTAGTTGGGGAACCACCACCGCAGCGGGGACCTCGGGGCTGCTGAGGCGAAAGGTATGGATGCCGTCTTCGTTGAGCTTTCCCCTGGCTCACGAGTTTACTTGCCTACGTCTCCAACGGCGCCTTCCCAGTCGCTACCACTCTGCACACCCTGTCGATGGACGGCTGCTCTTTTCTTCGTCTGATCTTTTCTCCTTCCCACGTCTCCCTTTCCACTTCTTTAGTCCCGGTCCACGCCCGGGCCCGTTCCAACGACTGTCCATCGGCCAAGCATCCTGGGGGGAGGAGTGCAACGGCCGGTGCTGTCAAACAGGACTGCCGCACCGCATAAAGGAGACTGGCAGGAACATCGAGACGGCGGAGGAAAAGAGACCACACAGCGTCCCGTGCGCCGCTGGATAAAGGATCGTCGTTCTACGGATACAGCCCACTGACTTTGGGACCCGACGATTCAAACACAGGATTCTGCTACTGACTCAGCCACGAGGCTCGACGACACTGATCACAGCACAAGACCATGTCCCCAGGTAGCGGCATCCACCGCCGCCTGACCTTGTGACCCGCTTCCGGTCGTGAAGGAAATTCGCGAGAGCGATAACAACGGGACTTTTTGAAAGAGGTTATCCGGGGTCCGCTGCCAGCGCTCACCGGATGAGACCTTCAATAGCAGTCTCCCTGATATGTTCCAGAAGGACCGTCGAAGAATTCGAAGCTGAAGCCCCTTGATGACTCCCCCTGCTACGCCCCTCCCCCTATATGAGGCCCTGCTGGGCAAGAGTTCGCTTGCCGGGAGCCCTGGGCTGCGCAGGCTCTTCTCGCTGGACCCTGGATGGATTACACGACACGCAAGATTGCCGGAGGAGACATGGACGAGACTGAGGACAGGCACGCGTGTCTGCTGCATAGTCCGGCTGGTCATCCGTCGCGCCATTCAGCATGCTACACATGTATGCTATTCGGCACGTCAGAATTCGGTGTGGGGATCAGCCCAGCACCACCAAACGCCTCGTGTCCCGATCGGACCTAGTTGGCCGCTGCTCGGTGCTTTTTGCCGATTCGGTTCTGAACGTCAGCTGTCAACGGCGATGCTGTAGCAACTCGTTTCTTTGTTTGCAGATTGAAACAGTAGTTCTGGATAGGTCTTGGGGTTAGCCACGTAACCGAGCCCGGCTGTCAGTTATGTGTCGGACAAGGCAGGACGATCAGTCATCCACGAAGACCCTGGTGCATGACCGGCGACTGGTTGTCCTTGCAAGAGGCCAATGGCAAATGGCGGAGGTCACTCCCCGTGGAGGCTTAGGCGATCGTCACAGTCCTCCGGCGACAACACTGTCTGACGCGTTTGGTTCTTTCTCTTTGCTTTGGCGTTGACACTCTGTCGAAACCGACAAGAGAAACGTCTTCTGGGGTGGCTTCGGGGCCATGCGTAGCACGGGTAGTCAACGACAAGGGGGAAGTGGTCTCCGCGACTTGAGTCTGTCGAAGCCGTTGCGCATCGTGTACGACATCGACGTCCCGGCACACTGGATTCGCTCGGTTGTCGACTCGGAGAAAAGATCCGGGCTCAAGGCAATCTACAGAGACGGGAACAACTAATGTGATAGCCCTTTGATCTAATATGGGATCGTCGAGTTCAAAAAGGGAACCCAAACTTGCATTTCGTCGTGCAGAGGAACGGCGAAGAGGAAGGAGAGGGAAGGCCCCTCCCTACGGCATATAAGTTAGTATACCCTATACTCGGTTACTACCCCCTGTTCGGCCACTTCCCCATATAAAGTATAGGGGAGATGTAGTTGATTGAAGCTGAGGTTGAAGTTGTAGTCAAAGTGGTCTGGTCAACCAAGCCACACGAATACACCACCAGCGGTGGATGGGGATGACGGGAGACGAGATATGGGGGGCCTGATCGGACCTGAATCCCTCAATCAACATGCGAATCTGATCAAGGTGGTAACACATGTGTCTCACGACACAAGCCTCCCGCTTCCTCATTATGAGTTCTCTCGCGCGCATCACCAGATCTCCAAACTTCTTGCCGTAAGTAGGATTGGTGCGAAGACATAGGCGCAAGTAGAAGCTTCGTTATGCGACCCTGCGAACATGAACCCTAATGGTTCCACAGACTTGGGCTGTATTCTGGAACGCAGGATGCTGATACTTAATTAGGAGCTATACTAGATCAGCAGTCAAAAAGAACTGAGAGGCTCGTTCTGGAGAACGGGGAGGAGCTCATGGCGACAAGAAGCTTTATTGCGTTGGTTTTCTGCATCTTTCCCGCTTCAGAAGCACAAGGTCAACGTCCTTTTGGGGTTTTGGCTCAGCGGCAGGCCTTCTTTCGGTTCAGTCAACGGGTCTAAGAGGGGGTTCGAGTTGCAGTTCATGGAGGATCAAGTTGGATGATCCGTCCGGCCAGTCTCTAGACACTGGTACCCAGGTTTTTGGGTTAATGGATGGGAAAATCACAAGTACTTGTATAACCAGTGGAGCCCGTACCTCTCTACTATGACAAGGGTTAACAACCCATCGTTGCGAATGATTATCTGTGACCCTACAAGTAAACAATATTTCCCCGCTCTACCATGATGCCGGGCTAAGCAAACCCAATTGAGCTCACTGAAACCGACACAGGCTGGGTCTTTGCTTTTTGAACAAGCATTGCCAGCCTCACGGAGAAATTCCCGAGGGAGCCAGGTTCCCCCGCTGACCGATGATACGAATTGAGAGGGCAGAGGCGACCAGTCATGCGTCGCCAGCATCTTCGTCGCTCCGCCGCATTGTTTTGCGATGCGCGGCACAGGTAGAATGTTTGGTAAACCCTTTCTGCTGTGCTTGGGCCTCCGAGCTGATGGAGAGGGACTGGAGAAGGGGAACCTCCACCACCACCACCACCACCACCACACGTCGGCATTGCGGCGGTGGGCCCCCCTTACAAGTATGGAGAGGCTATGCCGCAGTCGTGTGGCCCCTGGTTCTCTTCTTCGTCTGTCTGCGACGTCGCGCAACTGTCCTCATCAGTCTGAGATCGCGCCAGGGCTTTCCCAAGAGATCGGCGCTAAGCGTTCGTCTGATGTCTGCCCCCCACCCCTGTCCGAGACGGGGTCCCTGAACGCCTGCCGACTTGACAGTTGTCGTGCGTAGTGGGACAGGGTCGGGGCTCGTCCGCCGATGAGACCTCCGGACCAGTACAGTGTTCCCGGGCTATCCCAGCTTGGACGACTCGGACATGCAGGAGCGACGACCGTCAATGACTCGGCACAACTCCTGTCGAGGCGCAACTGGCAAAGGGTTCATCAAGATGCGGAGGGCCCCAATACTGAGGTTACATGATGCTCCCGACTTCCCGACACTCACGGTCCGTCTGACACCTCCGTCATAATGGGGTGGACCTCGTCGATATTACCAACGGTCGGGATGGGAGCGCTGGGCGGCCTATGATCGCGGTGGAAATCTTCTTCTGGCACGTGTTTGATGCAGACCGTCTGAACATCAGGGGAGTCCAACGCTGACGGGCATTGCGCTGTTCGATGTGGCATGCAGAGCCGCTTTTGGCAGTCGATCTCGGAGGAACTTGCCGGGAACGACTTCTTGGACGATGACTATTCTGAGCTGTCCGAGCATGAGAGGGACGGGCCAGGACCTTTTTGGTTTCGACGGAGGTGCAGCGAGGCAGTGGAGCTTGGCAGGGCGGATTCGGCGTCAACGAAATCTCTTATGGGGGAGCCGTGACGTTCCCATGCAGGCGCCATGGACCTGGCCGGAGAGTCAGAGTTCGGCTGACTCTCCGGCATGTCTTTGAGGGCATATTCCGGCCGCGAGGCTGGCATGATACGAGTCGCGATCTTTTAGCGCGGCGACAGAACGACGGCATCACCGTTTACGTCCACGAAATGCGCAGCGGACGGCACTCCCAACACATGCTCACCGCAGACCACGTCGTTGCAACTTGAGGCTGCACCAGTCATGACTAGGAGACTCCATCATCGGCAGACCACCTGCGGCAGACGTAAGATTGAGCTTGAACGGGGCAAATCTTACAAAACGAGATTGGCCCCAGAAGGTGCTGCTGCACCCATCGTCGGCGGGCGGGCGAGCAAACTCTCCGTTCGAAGCCCGGCGGTCGAGACAATCGCGGCAGGTTGGTCTGCAGACGGTGTCTCGTGTGGCCTGGCGCCTCGTTTTTTCTGCTTTCACACAGTCCGAGGTCGCTTTGCTGCTCCATATGTGGCGATGTCTATCTCGTTTCTCAATATTTGATGGTGATCATAATCGCAAATGCATCAAACAAGATGAGTCGGGGTCCTGGCCAACATTGTCTCCAAGTTCAGCGGCGTCAGCTCCGCAACTCTGGGGAGATTCCGTGGCGAGTTTAGTCGGTTTCGTGGGGTTCTATACTTGAACATTTCGATCAAGCAGGTCAAGACTCGCCTCCGTGCCAAATTGAACAGTTCACCCCCTCTCTGATGACCACGTCAATGGTTGGTATCAAGTGTATCATGGGGAGACACCCATGACCGGCCCATTTCTTTATCAAACTCGATGTCGAATCACCTATGGGGGTTTGCGTCTCGGTCCGCCAAAACGCCGCAGCTGCAGTAGAGATTTGGTGGTGGTTGTGACGGTGGTTTCATCAGGCTGTTGTGGGACGAATTTGCTGGAATAATTCACCAACTTGAGATGCGTATTCCGGCCGTTCCCTAGTCTATTGTCTCAATGGGCCAACTATAGTCACCGAAATATCGAGCACGTCAGAATAGCCGACCAGCCGATGCCCTCAAGTTGACGTTGAACTGTGCCGGGAAGCCGAGGGAACATCAAGACGTCAGCCTGAGGGCATCGGCTGATTGGGTGATGTCCATTATGGGTAGAAGGTTGAATCATCGATTGATATATGCCAGGTCTGGAGGGAACTTGGCTACAAAGTTGGTTGTATGAGGCGGTCTTTGTTCTTGCCCATGACATAGTCTCATCTGTCGTTGACCACCGGCAATATATGTAAGTTCTGATGTAGAAGAATAGGCTCGGCATGCCTTTCTTCGTTTCTCTTGACAACTCTACGTCCGACCTCGAATGTTGAGAAGAGATGCTCGTAGTAATCTGCGTTCTCTCGACTGACGCACGTTGTGATGGGGCTTGTATATCAACCGTGTCTCCATGGCTAGGTTGGGAAACCGACGACATTCCAATCACAGACTCGATTTCGAGGAAAATCTGATGTTTATTCTTCATTCTCGTATTTGTCCAGTGTCATTGGTGTTTAGTCTCCGGCGTCTGAGATGCCATACGCCATGTTGCCGTTGGGCGTACGCCAGATGTCCTGCTGCAGAGTTTTGGAAGCTTCTGCAGTCACCGTGACTGGAAGACGACCGGCTCAGGTTGTCGTAGTCCCGAGTGTCTTCTCCGGCTGATGATTTGTTCTTGTCGTATAGACTTTGCCACTTGTATGTTTGACAACTTGTAAAGGAAGCCGGCGCCTGGCTCAGCCGTGCCATGTGTCACTGTACAAGTTCGCGAGACTTGCGGCCAGAACCGCACATACGGAGACTGACTTGCTTCTGCTCAATCCCTCAGATCTTCCAAGTCTTACGGCATCAAGTAAATATTGCAAAATGGCGCAGTGCGTGCTGGAATTCGTCACGCCCGTTTTTCGCATACGAAGCCCACCGCCTCGCGCCCGTCTGCTCTCGACCATTTATAACCCGAAAACTCCGATCCCAGAGAGACAACGAATTCCCAGTGCTCAGTGACATGTATTGTGTGTTTTTTCCTCTTTTAAGCAACAAACTTTTTATGACGGGACCCCCTCGCCTTGCCGTAACCCCGTTTCGCTCAACCATAACCCAACGCCGACGACGAGGACCTAAATGTCCAGCTCCTTCATGATGTCGTCCACGGCCTTGCGCGCGACCCGCGACCTCTTCTCAAAGGGCATGTCGGCGCTCATGACCCTGACGGCCTGCAGCCGCGCCATCATGGCGTCAATCTCCTCGACGGCTATGCGCTCCGGGTCCGCGGCCCTGCCGTCGGCGGTCCTGCGCCTCACGTCCATGAGGGACTCGCCGCTGGCGGCCCTCTTGTCGTCGTCGTCGCCGCCATCGTCGACGCTAAAGATCTTCTTCCTGAGCTGCTCCATCTCGGCGGGGTCGAGGCCAAAGTCCATGTTTTCGGCGTCTTTGGTTTTGCTGCTGCCGCCGCCGCCGTTGGCGGTTTCGGCGTCGTCTTCGCCCTCGTCTTCCTCGTCTGACCAGATGTTCCCCGCGGCGTCGGCGGACCAGTCGTTGGCCTCAAGGGCCTCGACTATTCTTGCGATGCCCAGTTTCTCTGCGAGTGGTCGTTAGTACATATTTCCAGGGCCGGGGTAACACTTCCTCCCCAGTATCCCCACGCGTGGCACCAAGTCGAGGTTCCGACAGAAGCAAAGCAAAGCAACGCGCGGGCATAAACAGCACACAAGAACTGACCTCCAAACTCGTTCTTCCCCTCGTCCGCCCTCCCGCCCCTCACCTGCACAAACTCCAGCCCCCAGCTCGCGGCAACCTCGTCCCACTCCTCGGCGTCCCCCTCCCCGACGCCGACGGCGAGCCCGACGCCGTCCCAGTCCAGGCCCCCCAGGCCGTCGTTGACGACCTTGCCGACCTCCTCGATGAGCTTCCGCGTGCGCTCCGCCGTCGGTGCCGAAGCAGAGGCCGTGACGGAAGGAATGGCGAACACGACGGCGACGCCGCCGAGGGCGCCGAGGACCTCCTGCGCCTCGGACGAGAGGAACGACGCGGCCCACTCGGTCGGCGAGGCGATGAGGTCGAGCCACAGGGGGACGTTGGCGGTGTAGTAGGGCGTCTTGAGCGGGAGGGTGTGCGTTGTGCCCGCGAGGGAGGCGGATGCGGTTGTGGGGGCTGTTCCCGTGAGATCTGGGGGTTTTGGTCAGTATAATGTTGGTTTACTGGTTGGTGTGTTGCTGTCGAGAGTGATGAGATTCAAAAGGCGGGGAGCACCCAAGGGTCCAGAGAGTTGATGTGGCAATTCTCAGTGTCGTCAAACTCATCTCTCATCTCATGAGTTGACGGCGGGGTGATGAGATAACAGCGCCACCTCATCTGGGATGCAGATGACACGCTTAGGCAAAGAAGGACTAAACACACCTTTGACGACTCTGCTGAGCTGATCTTCCGACTCGCTCAGAGCAACGGCCAGTACCCGCCGAGGATCCTCAATCTCCATCGTCTCCGACATTTTGTGTGGCAGTGTGTGTGTGTGTGCGATTATTACAGCTGGAGATCTGCGCAGTAAAAGTTGACGAAATGTTTGGCCGGCGAGATGTAACTGGCAGCAGACGTGGATTACCTAACGGATGCCCGGAGCACCAGCCGACGCCGCGCCCTTGCCGTAGCGGGGCATCCGAGCGGGCGTTACGGAGCCAGAGGGCAAACGAAGTCACGCAGTAATCAAGGGTCTTGTTTTTCGTAAATTTGTCAAGCGCATTTTCTTCCGTCGGGCCACACCACCTCACATTGTGACCGAGCTTGTTGCCGGTGTCGAACAGTTTGACCGATGAAGAGTTGAGAGATAAAAGGTATGCATGCTCTACTAACAGCTACTTTTCGGCCTTGCTACCCATGCCACACGGGGTATAATCGGAAAACGCAAAAAGAAAAGAGTCGTGATACGTTCAGTCTGGGAATCATTGAGAGAAAAGGGAAACGCAACCGCCTGAAACCCACCCATGACTTAAAAACTAAGCGAGAAAAAGCCAGTCCCTTGACGAAACACACAGACACTACCCAAAGCCAATGGTTGCAGACTTGCTGCTCAGCAGTCTCCTCCCCAGCCAAAGTGCCGGTTGACGACGTTCATTGCGCTTACTCCGGCTCTTACCAAACCCCTACTCGTCTCGCCGTCCATGCCGGCGAGCACATCCTCGAAGCTCGTATCCTGGCGTCCTTCGGCGTCTCTCAGATCGCGCTGGTCGAGCTCGCCCTGGCGTCTTTCCAGGATGGCGCGGTGGATGGCCCTCGCCCACATGTTGTACCACTGATCCTCCGATACAGTCACGTACTCGCGACCGACGACCTTTCCGGTGGCGGGGTCTCTCTTCCTGCGAGAAAAGGGCCACTCGGCCTCGACGACCTCGAAGCGCTTCGTGCGGAAGAAGAGGTAGGGCCAGGCGAAGAGCCAGAGGAAGGTCAGGTAGAAGAACCAGCGCACCCAGGAGGTGAAGCGCCAGCGGTTGACGCGGCAGGTGTTGTAGATGTCGACCCTGGCGTCGTTGACGGGGAAGCTCACGTCGATGCGGCCGCGGTAGTGGGTGGCGCGGACGAGGTCCTCCAGACGAGTCTTGAGCCGCTCATCGTCGTCGAAACCCGTCACGGTGCGCGACAGGGTAAAGGTCTTGAGGCCGGCGTGCGAGGCGCAGTAGCGGTGGCACCACTCGCGCAGGGTGGGAGGCTTACTCCCCTCGACGACGCCGCCGGCCGAGGAGCCACCGAAACCGGGGGCGCGGGTGGGGTATACGGTGCCGCGGCGCACCTTTGAGAAGTTGTCGGGGGTGCGCAGGTCGCGCCACGACTGGCGGGCGTTGATGTCGCGGTAGAGGAAGGGAGTGAGGTCGAGGCGCAGGTCAAAGTCGACGACTGTCTTATTCTCCGTCTTGTCGTCCCGCTTGCGCACGCTCTCGGAGTGAGAACCCCGGACGCGGACAAAGGGTCGCGGAGGAGCCTGGGCGAGAGACTCGATGTGGGCTTCGAGGTAGGCCGGGTCGGTGTCTAGACGGCGAGAGAAGTGGATTTCGGCGCCGGTCTGGGCATCTCTGCGGAAGAGATTGGGCGACGGGCCAGCTTCATCTGCGAGGAGAGAGGAAGGGCTCGTCTCGGTGGTCGGGTCATCCGAGTACGAGGGTGGCAGATCGAGAGCGGCGGCAGTCGAAGAGGAGGCATCAGGGTTGTCAAAGTATGGGTCGTTTGTGTGGAGAGAGTAGGCGTCGGAGGGCTGGTTGATGCGATGAGCCGCAGCCTCGGCGGAGGAGGCCTTGTCTCCTTTCGCGTCAGGCTTGGAGCTCTCTGGCTCCGGAAAGGCGCCTGGCATGGACATTTTGTCGTTGGCCTAATGGCCCGATGGTGATGCGGACGAGGCGAGGAGAAATAAGGTAGGCGGAGGGATCGAGTCGAGTAGGGGACGTGGGGTCAGGGTCCCTTCGAGGTTGCCACTGGTACGGGGTACAGAGAGGACCAGCGGTGGATTACCGCGAATATGCGGGTGGCTGAAGATGGAGATGAGGTGGTGGCAGAATCAAGCCCACGAAGACGGACATGCAACGAAGAAGAGACTACAGAATGAAGAATAAACGAAGGACGGCGTCGGGCGAGGGGAGAAGGAAGAGGGAGAGAATGGGATTGGGTGATGCCGCAGGCAGAAATGGATCACGTCCTTGTGGTGGTGGTGGTGTGTTTACCTTTTTTTTTTTTTTTTTTGGCTTTTGCCCGCAGCTGTGTCTGCGTTTGCGTCTGCGCCTATATGAATGGAAAAAATACCTACTGACTTGCTCACCTCGTAGGTTGGCCGACTCGAGGGAGAGGGGAAAGACAAGGTTCCAAGCCCGGAATCTGCATCGACTTCTGCATCTGGCTCTGGCTGGCATTCCCGTCTGCCTGTCTTGGGTCTTCTTGGCTGGCCGGTCCCGACGCCGACGACGAGTAAGGTAGGTGTGGAGGCTTGTCGTTCGCCGCTGCGCGATACGGCGAGGCTGCCTGGCTCACACGCTCTCATTCCTCCTCCTCTCCTCCTCTCCTCCTCCTGTCCCCTTGCCCTCTTTCCGTCGTGTCATCTGCACTGCGCAGTGAGGTGCCCTACCTGCTCAGGCCGGTCTGGAATGCCACAGGGGCCAACAGCGAGGCGGCCTCCTAAAAGGGGCAGCTCCTTTCGCGACGAATGTTGGAGAGGGCTAAGCGTCAGCCATACGATGCGCTACCGCGGTGGACGACCGTCGCCGTCGCCACCTTGGTCCCTTGGCTGCCTACCAAGCCTGCCTAAGGTACCTACCTTGCCTACCTAGGTAGGTAAGGTGGGTAGGTACCTGGGCTACCTTACCTATTATTCGGCTAGCGCGACGTCGTCGTAGCGCACCCATTCAGCCGGGTCGGGCGCCGTAGTGTACCTGGCAATTCCGATACAGCACCTGCTCTAGGTGTCTTATAGTACCTGGGTGCTGCTAGCTGCGCTGCTTGTCACTGCCACTGCCCATCTCCACACCGTCGTCCCCCTCTCAGCCACTCGTCGCAGCAGCTTCGTCCCACCCTTGAGACGTCGCTCGTGCCACTGTTGTAATGCGACGAACCTGCCCGCGCAATCCTCCTCGTCCACATCAGACGTCTGTCTACCCATTCTCAAGGCTGTCTGGCATTCCTCGGATACACCGTCAACCTGCGGCAGGACACAGCAGCCGCGGTACGAGCCTGTCCCTTTCGCTATCTGGCCTCTATCCCCACAGACCTATCATGCTGGTCAACATATGCCAACTACATCATCTCTGGCTGCTCTGCCGATATCGTGACTATCTGCAACTTTGTCCGTCAAGTTCAAGCCTTTCCCCTGTCTTCGATTCCTCGCCTTCTGATTGTCGGTGAGTTTGCCATGTCTGCAACGGTGCCACCATCGCCGCCGGACCTGACGTGCTGTAAATCACTTGCTTGCAGTCGGTCAGAAAACTCCCATACCTTGACCCAACCACTACGACAGCAACATGTCAACCACACATCGTCGTCGAGACCATGATTACATATGAACAAAGAGAAATTCCATATCTACTGCTATTCTACCCTATTACGATAAGAATGCTGCCAAAGGCTGTGAGGATGCCAGAGAGCAGCCAATCGCTTCCGGATTATACAAAAGGCATCTAGCCGGCTCTATTAACCACCGCCCGCCTTCTTGGCCTCCGCGTCCGCCTTTGCTTTTCCTTCCGCCTCTCTCTGTGAAGCTTCCTTCGCCTTCTTGCTGGCCTCTTCTTCGGCCGTCTTTGTCTTGGCCTCCTCCTCCTCCGCCTTCTTGGCCTCCTCCTCCGCCTTCTTGGCCTCCTCCTCCGCCTGCTTCTTTGCCTTCTTGGCGTCTGCCTCGGCTCTCTGTAGCGCCTCGTCCTCGGCCTTTTGCTTGGCCTCCTCGTTGACCTGCTTCTTTGCCTCGTCCGCGGCCTTTTGGGCCTCGTCCGCCATCGCCTGCGCCGTGCTGTCGTCGTTGCTCGCCTCATCGTCCACGTCGACGAGTCGGCCAGAGTCCCACTTCTTCTTGGCCGCCTTGAGCAGAATCGGGTACTCTCCGCTCATGTCGCACATGCTCCGGAAGCTGCCGTTCTCCTTGCGAATCAGCTCGTACGGATGCCCGTACTCCACCACCGAGCCCCTGTCGAGAACGAGCACCTTGTCGTAGTCCACAATCGTTTGCAGACGGTGAGCAATGGTTATGATGGTGCTGGTGAGCTCCCGAATCGTCTCCTGGATCTTGGTGTCGGTGGCGTAGTCGATCGAGGCCGTTGCCTCGTCCATGACCAGAACGTTGGGGCGCTTCAGGAGAGCTCGCGCGAGGCAGAGCAGCTGGCGCTGGCCCTGGGACAGGTTGGAGCCGGACTCGGAAACAACCGAAGAGAGGTTCAGGAAGACGTTCTTGTTGGTGGGCGCGATGGAGGCGGGGGGACTTGAGTTGGCCTCGCCCTGGATGAGTCCGAGGTTCGGGGTGGCAGGCAGCATCGACGAGGCCGAGGGAGTCGCCGGGCGAGTCGTCGATTCGTCCGGTCCGATCAGCTGAACCTTGCGGAGCGCCTCAAAGATCTGCTCGTCCGTGTACGCATCGAAGGGGTCCAGGTTGGAACGGATCGTGCCCATGAACAGCGTGGGGTCCTGAGGGACGATGGTGATGGCCTCTCTCAGATCGCGGAGCCCAATCAACCCAATGTCGATATCGTCAATCAGAATCTTGCCTTCGTCGGCCTCCAGCGCGCGGAAAATGGCGAGTGCCAGGGAGCTCTTGCCAGCACCAGTCCGTCCGACAATGCCCACCTTCTCCTTGGGGTCGATCTTGAAGCTCAGGTTGCGGAGGACGGGGTCGAGTTCCTTGCGGTAGCGCGTGGTGTAGTTGATAAACTCGACGGAGCCCTGGCTGGGCCAGTTCTCGGGCGGCCGGTTCTTCTCGACGATGGGCTCGGCCTCCTGTTCGACATCCAAATACTCCTTGATACGCTCCACCGAGTTCATGTTCTGTTCGTTGATAGCGTACAGGCGAATGAGCCAGAGGACATTTTCGGTAAAGCCAATGGCATAACTGAGCGAGATGCCAGCGGACCCGGCGTTAACGGTGCCGAAGCTGGTGATGATGAAGACTCCCGCAAAGAAGGAGACCATGTCGCCCAGAACATCGGTTCTAAATGCGAGCCAGCGGTTTGCGGCCCAGAGGTAGATGAAGGGGCGGGCCTGGACGTTGATCTTGGACAGGTTCTCGCGGATGAATCGGCGCTCGTCACCGTAGGCACGAATGGTCGTCATGCCCGACAAGGTCTCGCCAAACTGCTGGAACAGAGGGCTCCTCTGGACGGACTCGAGGCGCTTCAGATCTCTGGAGGCGCGGAGGTAGAAGGAACCCACAAACCAGTACGCGGCAGAGATGAAGACACCCGCAATGAGGAAACCAGGCGTGATGTAGGAGATGAGGACGACGGTGACGACAATACCGAGAGCGCACCCAAAGACGCCAATAGCGATCGGGGCGACTTCCTGGTCCACGGCCTCAAGGTCCTTGCTGAAGCGGTTCATCAGCTGGCCGAGAGGGGTCACGTCGAAGAACTTGAACTTGGCTCTTGACACACGGGTGATGAGGTCGTTGTGGATCTTCTTGGAAGCCGTCAAAGAGCCGTAAAAGACCCAAACGTCTCTGATGAATGCGGCGGCCGAGCCTGCAATGCCGATAGCAGCGAGTACGGTGAGGTAGTAGGTGACGTCGACGTTGTATTCAGCTGCCGCAGAAAAGGTCGCGTTGATGCGGTTTCCGTAGTTGGCGATGGATGCAAAGTACGTCGGAGACAGCGAGGGGAAGCTGTAGCTCTGGGAAGACGTCGAGAACTCGATCTGCTTCACCTCGACATCGACGTATTGGTTGGCCCACTCTCTGACCCAAAAGTTGGTCGCCACACCGGAAAACTGCTGGAGACCGAAGACGGCCAATGCAACAACCCAGAACCACCAGGGACCCATGGACGAGAGGTACAGCTGAATGACCGGCCACTTGACGGAGCCTTCGGCCTTGGACTCCTCCATGGCGTCCTTTTGCTCCTTCTTCTTGTCGTTCTTCTTGGAGCGGGCTTCAGTCGTGTTCTCGTCTCCGGGGTTGACCACGGTTTCCGACCCATCCTCCCCGACGCTGGAGGGCACCCGGGACGGGATACGAGACACGGAGGCGGAGTTGATGGCGGACTTCTGAATGTCCTCGCCCAGCTTGCCGGCGGCAATGAGCTCCGCGGACGGGCCGTGTGCGCCGATTCTGCCGTTCTCGAGCGTGACGATGTAGTGCGAAGAGGGAGCGCAGAGCTGGAGGTTGTGCGTCACCAGGATGCAGGTACGACCGGCCATGAGTGGTCCCTTGATGGCGTTGTTGAAGATCCATTGCGCGGTGTGGGAGTCGACGGCACTGAGGCAGTCGTCGAGGAAGATGTGCTGGGAGTTGGAGTAGATGGCGCGGGCCAGAGAGATCCGCTGCTTCTGACCTCCAGAGAGAGTGATGCCCTTCTCGCCTACCAAGGTTTCGTCTCCGTTGTCAAGAATTTCCAAGTCGCGCTCGAGAGCGCAAGCGACAATGACGTCTCGGTATCTCTTCTCGTCGTAGGGGGCGGCGAAGAGGATGTTCTCCTTGATGTTGGCGTTCACGAGCCAAGCGGCCTGGGCGACGTACGCCACCGTGTCGGCCAACCCGGTCTCGGGATCAGGCCGGACGTCCTCACGACTGCGGCCTCCGGGGCAGTAGCCCTTGCCGTCCACCAGTGTCATCTCTCCGAGCAGCGCCATAAGCAGTGAGGTCTTTCCAGAGCCCGTCGGTCCGGCAACAATGTTGAGCTTTCCGATGCGGAAATCGAAGTCCATGTCCATCAGGCGGAAGGCCAAAGATCCATCTTCGGCCACGGCGTCCTTGCCTCCCCAGATGAATGTTGCCTTGCGGAAGCCAATGACCTTGTTGCCGTTCTCGTCCACGTTGTCCTCGCCGAGCTGTTCGTACTTTTCCGTCTCTTCCTCCATGAGGAACTCCTCGACACGGTCGAGAGAGACCTTGGTCTCCTGCACGTGGGCAAACATGTCGCCCATCTGGTCGAGGGGCACGCGGAGGAGCATGAAGAGCGAGATGGCAGTGAAGGCCACCGACGGGTAAAGCGGCTTCTTCTCGATGAGGGTGTACATCAAGAAGGAGAAGAAGGTGATGAGGACGGGCACCGAGTTCCAGACGGCGACGGCGAAAGACCAAATAATGTAGCGCGACCGGAGCGCCTTGAGCTCGGCGGCGCGCTTCTCGTCCACGATGCGTCCAAACTTGGCCTCCCAAGCGAAATACTTGATGATGCGAATGTTCTGCAGTACTTCGTTGGTCACGTTGATTCGCTTGTCGGTGGCCCCGAGGATCTTCTTGGACGTGTTGGCGAAGCCTCGGGCGAAGCTGTAGTTGATTGGCAGAAGCAGAGCCATGACGATGAGACCGGGGATGGCGCTCAAGCCCATGACTTGCCACAGCAGAATGATGGCGATGACAAGCTGGGTGGGTGCAGAGGCGCAGATGAAGTGGAGGTACGCGGTGACCTCGGAAATCTTGAAGCTGTCCACCGACATGAGGTTGATGATGGTACCCAGGTTGGCCTGCTCGTCGTCCTTCTTGACGTCCTTTGCGGCGGCGTTGGCGTCCCCCTCGTCGTCGTTGGCCTTGTTGAAACCCAACTTTTGCTTGATCTTGGCCAAGAGGCTCTTCTTTTTGGCGTCCGAGTCCTTCTTCTGACCGAGTTCCTTGTCCTTTCCGGCGGATGCTTTGCGGCGGAGGGCCTTGGCGTAGATCTCGCCGACCATGATGGCGCGAATGCGAATGCAGATTTTGCGGCCAATCCAAAGAGCCATGCCGTCGGCGAAGGAGCGCACAATATCGAGCACGGGCAGGAGGATCACATAGAGCCAAAGAACATTGATGGGGGCGCCTTGCGGGCGCTCGACATATTCCAGGATAGCCTTCAGCAGCAGAGTCGGAGCAAAGGTGAAGATTCCGGCCAAAGCTGCCAGAGCAAACTGGGTCAGGAGCTCGCCCTTGAAGTACTTGATCAGATGCCAAGATAGAGAGCTGGTTCTCTTCAGGGTTCGGTAATCGGCCAGGACGGCAGCAGCCTTTTCCTTGGGAATCAAGTTCCAGACACTCTTCATCTCGAGCGTCTCCTTGTAGCCACGCATAATCATGGGATCGAGCCAGGAAAAGGTAGCCAGTGAGAAGAGAGAGGCGAGAGGCTCGCGCGAGGGCTCGATACCATCCTCCCACTCCAGCAACACAGTTTTGTTGCCCTTTCTCGTCGTGACGGCGAGGCCAAACAACAGCGTGGTCAGAGCGAACTCGACAACGACAAGCGTCTGCGGGATCCGACCCGGGGGGTGGACGAAGACAGAGCGGAAGATGCCGACGGTGAACAGCCACTGGAACATGTAAATGAAGGCGGTGTGGTTCCAGATGCGCGGCACGCGCCACTTGGAGTTCCCGAGGAAGAGGCGCAGGGTGACGAGTGTGGCGACGTAGACCCAGTTGACCAGGCTGACGATGCTGACCAGGAGGCCGTGTTGATCGAGGGAAGTGGCAGTGACCAGGGAGAAGATTTGAATGGCAATCAGACCAGCAATTGCAAGCTCCTCGATGATGATGGACAGGTTCTGGGCAGGAGGGCTGTCGGCTTGGACGATGGAGCCTTTGGTGGTGGTCTTGACCAGAGCCAGTCGGCCGCCCCCATTCATGGTCAGTGCCTCGTCATCGTCGTCGTCGTCGGCGGTCTCTTCGGGAGGGATATCGGTGTGGGAGTGGTGATGCTCGTCGGGCACCTGTTTGTAGCCATGCTTGCGGTTCTTTGATATGCTTCGCACAGTCTGGATAGCCAGTTGGAGGAGAGAAAAGCCTATAACGATCAGGGGAAAGAGGATCTTGAGATAACTGTACAGGATAGCGGTCAGCGTGGGACTCCGGCAACGTCAGGGTTGGCGGCGCAAAGGCACATCGCTATTCGAGGATTGGGGCTGTCGTGCGGCGCGCTTTGATGCGATACGATGCGGCCCGAATCCGCCAGTTTGGGATCCGAGATCTTCAGGCTACAAGACAAAGACTTACTCCTGCTGGAAACACGGCGTCAGATCATCGATCTGCCATATCGGCCAGCTACACTGAGCAAAGCCGCTCATGTTTGCTTGTGCCCCACTCTCCAAATGGCGGGGGACAAGGCAAGCAAAAAATCCGAAGCTTGGTCGAGCACTACAAGATAATTGGGGTAGTACGGATGGAGGGGGGGATATTTGTAAAGGCCGTTTCGTTTCGTTTCGGTTCGCAGCTGTTGAGCGTGGTGGCGGACGCCGACGTCGGCCGGAGAAGGGAGACAAGAGGCGGCAGCGGCAGCGAGCAGCTAGCTAAGAGGCGGTTGATTCGCCTTCACCTCATCCGGCTGTCGTTTGTCGTTTGTGAGCAACGGGGAGACGGAGACGATGCCTGTCAGCAGATCTCTAGTCGTTGTCACGCGCTGGCGTCTCAGTGGTGGCCGATGACGATGGGAGGGGAGAAGCAAAACAACAAAAAAACCCGAGGAAAAGAAAAGAGCAGAAAAGTAGGAGGAAGGTACGTTGGCTGCAGAGTGTGCTTGGGGGTGGGGAGGTTAAAGCTGCTCGGCCAGGTCTTGGATTAGCGGGCTGGTGTATGTTTAGAAGGAGTCTAGTCCACTACTGCGTGCTCTGCCATGTGTCGTGAAAATGCAGCAGAGCACTGACGACAATCGGAAGGCCAGTGACGAAGTGGTGTCTTCCCGGGCAGTCAGAGTCGGTCAGTTGCGGAGAGTCTGGACGATGGTAGTATGACTAGCAGACGGACGATACCGTGTGCTGTGCGTATCTACCTTAGGTAATTGGCAGGTAATAGTCAGTGACGCTGTGCTGAGCAACCAAGTTTCCACCATCTTGGACCAGAGGCGGGGCTTTCAGGAAATACCCAAAAAATTTCCATGGTCTTCTCGCGGGTCTTTGACACAGAACGAATTGCGACACGCTTGAAAAGGCTACTATGTAAGCTACGTTTTGTCATTACGATGAATACTACGCAGTACAGTAGATCTATCCCATGCAAACGCAAGTATTACATAGTATCCGTACGCACTGCGGAACGTACCTATGCAAATGCAAATGCAGGCCGGAGGTCCAGCTCAGGGCGTATCGTCTACTACCTACCTTACCTACTTTGCCTGGGCACCTAGCAAGGTACCCTGGGAGACTTTAGTCGGTGCCCCGCCAGCTGCAAGACGATAGCGACCAATGGTCCAGTGGGAAGCGTCAATTGCAGCAGGCATGCGCTCGCCAGAAATGCCTTTCGAAAGGTTCCTTTGGCATCCATCCATACTCGCGGTGGATAACAGCAAAAGTGCTTGTATTGTGTCCGTTTCCTCCACGTTCTGGCGATAGGCAGAGTAGCCGGCGGTAAGTCATCCGCGGAATGCTGCCCGACATAATGCATTGCATATTGCGGATACTCACTATGCTCAGGAGTACGATGTATACGCAGCTATTACGGAGCACAGTAGGATGTAGGCTGAGTCACCCATGGGAGAGGCCCATATCTGTGTGAAATGAGTTTCTGCAAAGTCGAATGCCAATGGCATTCACTCATCTCTACGGCTGACGATGTGAGCCACCAAAGGCAGGCGCAAAAGACTGGTGCATTCTGTGGCAAGCCATTGTCGCTTCCCTACCTTACTCTCCACTACGTGCCTACAAGTACTGTAGGTACTTGCAGTACTGTGTAACGTAGGATGCCTGCCTACCTACCCTGGCAAGGCAAGGCAGCGCAGGTGCCCTGTACCCGGCTGACCTTGAGAGCTTCGTCGGTCTCGTTTACTCCACCAACTCTCGGTACGTTCCCCGGCTATCACGACTTCGACTCAGGTGGATGCATACCTGAGGCAGGTATAACCGTCCAGGTCATTGAAACCACCGAAGGAGGAAGGAACCGAAACGACGTCTCGATCAGGATCAAGCACGCACTTCCACGTCAGCATTTGCAACGGCTTGCAGAGCCGAGTACTCGGCGTCCGTCTCGATATGACCGGAAAGCATTTGCAACCATGCGGAGCTTCCAACCCGACCTGGCCGGTATCACGATCCCTTCCACAACACCACCCCCACCATCCACTGCCTGGTGGCCTGGCAAGCAAATGCCTGCACATCAGCCGCAGTACAATTCACCGTGTATGTTTCTGTCAACTGTTGCAGTATTCACCACAGTATTGTCACAGGAAACAACGGCATACGCAGTAGGCAACGCCGCATCGTCAACAGCGACCTCCCTGTATCCGATATGGCTGTGCCCAGACGACGCCCAAACGAAACTCCGATGAGATCGGAATTGTGTCTCAAGCAGTCGTTCATGCTCCTTGGGACACCTTACCTCAACTTTACCCTACGGAAATCCGCAATACCCATACTTCCTGCCTTTTGGTATAGCATGGTAATGGCGAACAGACTTTGGCACTGGCGTTTGCTCTGCACACCATCGACGTCGTGTTGTCCTACCGCCGGACACCGCCCGGTCCTTCAACTATGCAGCCTTTTCGCAACTATGCGTACCATGATAAAAAGCCTTCTTCACACTGCACACTTTGTCAAGCTTTGCTGGTCAGTCAGCCGAAGTCGGCCTCGACCAAGCACTCACAAAAAAATGAGCAGCCTGATTTGTGCGAGCCAGATCGCTCTGCACGACGTCTCCAAACAGGATCCGGCGCTCAAGTCATATTACAGTTCGGAGGGGTTTTTCTCTGCGTACTACCAAAGAAAGTCAGAGCCGGTGATACTGCAATACAGCGGCGGCGAACATCCGAGTGCGACAATTTGATCAAAGTTCGGTGACGGCCCGCCATTTAGAAGAGAGGGAGTCAAGACGCACGCTGCTCTGTTTCGACCATCACGCACTTCCAACAGCGACGGCTGTCGACCTGAATCGCGTCCAACATACGTCCAATTGCGTGCTCTGCTGCTACACACTGCACAACCACCTCAAGAGGGATAGACGCACCTCGGAACCTCATGACCTGCAAATCAAGGCCAATGGCGTCAATCCAACGGATTATGCCTCCGTCACGCGCTTGATCAACTCACCACCCCAGTTGCGAAACCATTATTCAGCTTCTTCATTTTCAACCGTCACGTCGCCCAAACCATTCTCGAGAAGTACTCGTATCGGAGCCATCACCGCGAGCCCCGCCGCGTTGTTTTCGCAAATGATGGACCTTCCGATTCAGGCAAGGCATTGTTAGGGAACATGATCCTTTTGCGCCCCCATCCACGAACCTCCGCAGTCTCAGGACGCGGCACCGTAACGAACGTTGGCCATACCGGTGGCTAATGGCTCACCTTCACCGCCATTCAAAAACGTTGCATGTCTGTTGCTACACTGAATCCATGCTGGAGTTCACCCTGGCGGACATGGCTTCAGAGACGGGACGCCACCTGTTTGAAGGCTGTGGTCGTTATTCAGGTTGCCAGTATTACTGAGTAACTGGGTGAGATTTGTCCTGTGCGTACATGCACGAGCCCAGAAACGTGCAATGACTTGCGGGGTCCAGGGCCACCGGAACAAGCATCATCGACCCCCGGACTCATGATTGGACTTTGCCGTTCCATGATAACAGTTGGACATGTTCACAGGCTGGCTTCAACCCACTAATCGGCGTGAGATAATCTCTCGGTCGGCCGCGGCTCGGAGAAGCGAAGCTTTCGGTCCACACATTACCACTTACCCAGCCATGCCGCCATTCGCGTGCCCTTTCGACGTCGCAGCGCAGGTGCAGCTACTTGCCTAGTCTGGGGAAAATCACACCTCGTGCGAACAAGACCACAACACCATCTTCACTCTTCTGGTTTTGGATGTCGAGACTCCTCCGGTCAGCCTTCTGGTTCGCAGCTGACAGACCTCAAGTCCATCCTGATGTCATCTCGTTGACCCGCCAAGCCCAATGACACCCAAGACGAAAATATCCAGTGTCTTGGCGCTCTCTCGTCTTCCAGCTCGTGCTGACGTTGAACTTCTCGATGTCACTGTATTCGAAATTATCAATCTGATAATCTCCTTGGAAGATCAGCCGCAGACTCCTACAATCTTACGCCAAGAAAGGCTTCCCTCGCTACGACGGGAATACTGCTAAACCTAATCACAGATCTCGATCGCCGCGGGAGGTTATGGACAATGTCTCATGATCCCGTGCTGCGCGTTCTCGGCCCTGAGATTGCTTTTACCACTCTGTAGCCAAATTCAAAATTGCTCGCGTTCAAGAGCCCTGAGACAAGAATGCTCCTCGAGCTACCGGTCACAAAAGGCCATCACGTCAACTGATAGCTGAGACAAGTCAGCGCGCGCCGGGATTCGGCAAACCCCTTGCTTGGGTGCCTCGTTGACCCCTAAAGTCGCCAGTGTCTTACTCATGACGTTCATAGCCACTTTGTCACTGCAGACTGCCGAGTAAGCCAACAGCCGGGTGCTTGGGGTACGATGTGCTTGTTCATCAACGCTGACAATATTTTTGAATGGCCATGGCATTGCTTCACCTCCCCTGAGCGGCACCTAGGGCAAAGGACTCATCTCTGGCCATGACGACCTGTTATCTTTGCCCGTGAAGAATTCTGTGGACAACATGGTCCGCCCCGGACTACTGACATGTCTGCCCATCAAGAGGAGCGGCGGGCCGAGCAAGCACCTGTGCTTACCTTTGATACTATCCCAGCGAGACCCATTGTTCTCGGTGGTAGTGTAGTCCCTCTTGTTCTCTCCCGGAGACAATACGCATGCTGCCGGACATTTAACTCATATCGGCGGCCAGCCTAACGCGAGACCTTTCTTCCTCCTGGCCGCGAGGCATTGTCGATGGTACTTGGCTGGGACACTCTAGCCGCTCAGCTAACAACCATCTTGCTCTTCTGAATCCTGGCCATACCATATGCTGAAGACCTCAGCCTAAGTTACACGGAAATGAATTAGTGACACGCTCTGTTCGTTATCGAAATGACTGTTGCTTGCTCTCACCCTCGATAGTCGTCAATTCGCGAATCAAAACATACCATACCAGACTCACGCGGTTCTTACAGCAAACTGGACTGCGACCCGTCATAGTCATCAGAAGCTGGTGATCGCACCACATTTGACAGTCACAGACGATGGTTGGTCTTCAGTTCTCTGCCCACGGTCCTGCAAATGATGTTGTGTTGCACATCAGGCACGATTCGAGTGTGCTTAGCACACTGTATTGTCATTGCAACGCGAGAATGCCCGTGGAAAGGCTATACTAGTACAGAGTCATATAAACACTCTACTAATATGAAACAGGTATGATCGAGAACTTGGTAGATGTCATAAGCCCATAGCCAGATTGACTGTCTTTGAGCTCTCGTTCTCGCCTGCATCCCGTTGTCTCACTTATCGCTCGGCATTTGCGCATTTTCTGTTTTGAATACACTCGAAGCAATCAGTGGACACAACTACAGAATAGGCGAGTGTCGACACATGATAATGCAGAGTAGCTGGACAGTATACTCAGTGTATCTTACCTCTGATATATCCAGCAATGACCTCCAGAACATTGATATTTGGCCTCTGATACGCTTAGAAATAGACTGATGCAGATCCAGATATATCTCCCGATGTCTGGGAATCATGGGTCGTCTCTTCTTGTGATACTTCTGAGATAGCTCAGAGATGGAGGTTGACCACAATGCATCGCCGCGTTACGAAGAAGTGGGCGATACACAAGGATTCATTTTGTACCTGAATTGATAGTCCGAAAGAAATGTACCATAGCTAATTATACATGAGAGTAAGACTGTCGATGGTGTCTAGGAGCCGGCGGGAGCAACAGATAGGGCATGCGGATATCTGCATACTAGCTATACCACCTGATTTCAGCATTTATAGGTGACCATCAGAACCTTGATAACAAGTGCTTGGCAAGGGAAGAAGGCAGTAAGTGTGGTTGCTGCACGAAGAGGATACCGCTTTCATGTGAGAAGCTATGTTTTCAGGGCACAACATAAGCCCAAGTCTCCATTACATCCAACAGCCTGGAACTAGTGCTGCCACCGTTTCCCACTTGTGACTGTAAGTTGACTGTATTCTGACATCAAGTTGTCGTGGTAGGTTTGTAAGATCCGACACAAGGCTTGTATCATTCCATACGTCTCTCAAGACATGTACAGAAACTCTTCCTCCATGCCCTGATAGACAAGCATTGTATCTAGAGTGTCGTATGGATAGATAAGACGGTTTCTCTGGGAAGTGAGTGCTTGCTGATTCTGGCTGCTGTGATTCTGAGCGTCGTTCTGGTTGGTGACAATGGTTTTACCCACAAGAGCTCATGTTTTTCGCAGCATGCTTGGCTCGAGGTGCTGTTGCAGCTCTTCAACCTCTGCAGACTGTCAGTCATCTGCCGCAACTACAGCTATCCTCCATTATGCAGTCGACAAGGTGACATCAATCTTGATTCAAGTCGTCTAGTGTACTGTTTCCACCCTCGAGCCCTAAGTCTTCAACCGCTCGATTCCAGTATGTACCCGGTCGGAAAACAGCACTGCCCTTCGAGTTACTTGTAAACAGGCATGACTGGCAGTAACGATGATATGGTCCAAGAGGAAATTCGACCAGTCTGGAATTAAGTCGCTGATGGCCTTCGGTTCCTGTTCCTCTTCTGCGTCGCTTGCTGAGGAGTGCCATTTCCAGTTCAATTGGTATCGGCAGTAAGCCGACGGATATAAATCCTCGTCTTGCAGCTTAGTCTATGTCGTCAAGGTATTCCTCAGCTCCCAGCAGCTTTCTGAGATTCTCAGTCTGCGACCTGGATCGGACCTTGCTACGGCCGTGGTAGATGTTGTCAGGCGTCTCCGGGGAAGCCAGCGTCTCTCGACCAAGAGGCCACAGTCCCGGAATACCCACGAAACGAAGGAAAGAACCGCTGGACGACGAGCAAAGAGTATTGGAGCAACCTACGACTGAACTGCATTCGCTTCTAGTCAATGCTCGACAGACGACGACAAATCATAGCGCCAAGTCGCCCAAAAACCACGCCATTTGCTACAGCCGTGATCGGGATCCGACGTCACCTCATCTCGGCCTCTCTTATAGAAAATAGAGGGAATACATGGTCTGCTGCCTTGACAGATCCTTCTGGGCAGTTAGGACTGGCCGTCGACAGTCGTATTCAGTCACGGGAAAGATCACAGCAATGCGTGGTTGATTGTATAAACGAGGCAAAGGAAAGCCAACGAAAGTGTAATCATGCGCATCGTCACCGGGATTTGGCGATTGGACACCCCGGAGAACATTCGCCCGCCCAAATTACCAAGCAGGCGGAACAGCAATTGCCACAGGTGAAGTTCCTCAACGTCTTTTCTCAGGCGTCTCAGTCCGGCCGGGCTTTGTTGCCTTGTACGGAACCGAGCAGGAAGATTTGCCTGCTGACATCTCCCAGACTTTCAGCGTGTCCTCCTGAATGAAAATGTAAACCAGAAATCTCCCGACGGAATGAACTCTTTTCAGATGAAATCTAGTGTCGAGAGGCGAAATCCTACCCTGCGCAGTCAAATCTCTCATCGTACGCTGCAACGCCGCCCCGGCCACCACCCACGGTCCCGAATACTCTGCCGGTGACGATGACGGACGACGGCGGTGGGACATCCTCAAAGGCCAAACTAATCCCGCCAGGACAGCAATCATACAGCTCGGCTTACGCAACCGGATCAGAATCTCAACAGACAGGATGCGGGACGACTTCGGTGCAGGGGTCCTTGCCTCTACCAAGACATGAGAGCAGCCGACAGTATATATGTCCTCGAGGATCTGCCCAAACGTTCGTGGACGCACGCACACTACTGCATAAAATCGGTGTACAGAATGCTCGATAAAACCATGGCAACTTATGCTCGACCGTTGGTTCGGCGTATGTCATCCCTCGGGCTTGCTTGGTTCCCGGCCGACAGTTGTGTCGGTCCTCGAGCTCCCAAATCTAACCTATATCGAGAATTCGACTTGTCATTGCCCTAGGTTGAAATGAGAAGCCCGCAAAATGCGCTCCAACACCAGCGTAATTAGTGTAGCTGCCGGATGGCAGAGATATCGACAGAACTAGCATGAGCGTGGCACATCACACAAAGTTGGTGATGAGTAGTGCGTAAGATGGATTTGTTCTCGTACATGGTCTTAGATACAATACACCTACTCGCCTGAGCAGGCGGGGAGCCGTCACCCTGCCACTCTGTCGGGCCTGGCACTCTCCATCATCGTGATCGACGCCGGGGGCAAGTGATCCGCCCCTAGCGCCCATGCTACCTTAAGCCGTCACCTCGGAAACCCATTGCTTTTGCTTGACAAGGCGTCCAAGACCTCGCAGCGACTTTTAAAATGTATACCGTGATATTACACAGGGGGCCATATATGATGACCGTTGAAGCCTCGCATGAACAAAGGAAGAAGCCTCGTTATTCTGAAAATGGATATGTCGTTCTCGTTGGCTGGTAACATTAACCCATAATCATGCCCTTCATACCGGCCAAGTCACCCTCCTTGGCAGCAATTTCGAAGTAGCCGTAGATGATGCTGAAAATTTGTTAGCGACTGGTATCTGATGAGTTTTGGGCACAACTTACGTGACAGCCAGAAGAGTACCGGTGCCGGAGCCGAGGGCGCCCATGAGGTCGCTGGCAACGGAGAGGGCTCCGATGCAAGCACCACCAAAGGCGGCGGCGGTGGGGATGATGCGCTTGAGCTCCTTGTACATGCTCTGGTCGCGGTGACCGGCCATGACGAGACCCTGGTCCTTGAGCTGCTTAGCAACGTCGCGGGGGCTAGAGCCGGAAACCTCGATCCAGGTCTTGGAGAAGATGGCGCAGGCACCCAGCATGTAGACGATGTAGACAACAGTGTGGATGGGGTCGAGGAGGGCGTCCTTGAAGTTCAGGGGGGGAGACATGTAGTAGGCCAGACCGGAGATGGCAGAGAGCTGGGCAGAGCCGTCCTTGGCCTCCCAGACGCCGAAAAGGCGGACGAGGAGGTTGTCGGAGAAGCGAGAGTAGAGCATCTGGCTGATGAGGAAGACGTTGGAGGAGAGGGCGGACTGCAGCATGATGGGCATGTTGGAAGTGTAGAAGAGGCGGACGGGGTAAGAGCCGCGGGCACCACGCTGGCGGGAGGACTTGACGGGGATCTCGACGCGGAAGCCCTGGAGGTAGATGACGGCGGCGAAGACGGCAATGGTGGCCAGGAGGTTCATGATGTTGGGCAGGTTCTGGCGGTAAAAGGCCTCCTGCAGAGCGCGCTGCTTGTTGGGCCAGGTGAGGAGCAGGTGGAAGAGGGCGATGACGGCACCCTCGAACTCGGGGCCGCGGCCGGTGTTGATGGTGGTGGGGGAGAAGGCCTTCCACATGATGGACTCGCAAATGTTGGTGGCGATGAAGAGAGAGATACCAGAGCCGAGGCCGTATCCCTTCTGCAGGAGCTCGTCGAGGAGAATGACGATCATGCCGGCAACGAAGAGCTGGAGGATGAGGAGGAAGACGATACCGGCGCCGAGGTCAGAGGGCCGGCCGTAAAGACCGGTGAAGACGTAGACGGTGGCAGTGCCGGCAGAGAGGATGAAGGCGAAGAGCTTCTGGGCGGTCTGGTAGAGCTCACGGTCGCTCTTGAGGTCGAGGTTGACGTCGATCATGTGGGTACCAGCGAGGAGCTGGAAGACCATGCCAGAGGAGATGATGGGAGTGATACCCAGCTCCATCAGGGTTCCACGGTTACTCGCCATGACCATACGGAGCCAGTATAGGGGATCCGAGTTGTCGGAAGAGACGATGCCGTACAGGGGCATCTGGCTCATGACCAAGAAGATGAGGAGGGTCAGGGCAGTCCACATCAGCTTCTGGTTGAAGGGGATCTTGGTCTCCGGCTGCTGAACCTCGGGGAGGAACGGCACGAACGGTTTGACCAGATCAAGAAACCGGACTGCGTTGAAGCGTGGAGGTTAGCCATTGAGATTCCCCGACTGTTGATTTGATCGATGCATCGGCTCGAGATCGATTGGCACGAAGTTCGGCGCGTGTGCTCTCGAAGGACTCTTTGCGACGGCGCGATGGAGCACGCGATTTGGGGGCGTCAAAAACTTACGAGAACTCATGATGGGCTGTTACACTGGGGGGGCAAGGACTAAAGAAACAAGAAAACTCAAATCATCCAGATGAAGGGGAAGAAGAGAGTAGAGAGCGACAATGGCTCAAGTGTGGCGAGGGGGGTGGACGAAGGTGATGGATATGGAAGAAGGGAGGTTATTAAGGAGAGGAGGAATGGCGAGGCGAGCTCGGGGCAAAGCGAAAAGAGTGGAGGGTCGACTGCGATCTGGCTTCAAAGCCAAATTGTCGATGTGTCCAAAAATTGGGTGGAGCTTGGGGGAGTCCACGTGACATGAAATTCACGATAGGCGCAGCAGGTTGTACCTATTGCCTGGGTTAAGGTGCACAGTGACTTTGTCATTACCTGCTTACCTACCAAGGTAGGGGATTGGGGTCTGCGAAGCTACCTACCTACATACCTACAGTAGGTGCTAAACAGTACCTACTAGTAGTAAGCTCAGTAGCTACTTAGTGCCCTGGGTTCACCCAATGAGGCCTCTAGCAGTATAGTGAGTAAGGTGACCTTACGCAACGCCCTTACCTTATTTCCTTCGGTTGATAGCCTGCCTGAATTCCAGGGGTCTACAGGGGTGAGTGCGGCGTTTGGTCCAATCCTGTGCGTGCCCGCAACCGCAGGCGCAGTACAGCTTTCCTTCTGGCGCGTTCTGACACTTTCTGATGCCACAGTTTGGGGAAGTTGCATCGCCAAAAAACCTGCGTCAACACCAAGGTCAGGACACGATGTTGTGATCCCTCTGAGTCATTGCTCGAGTAGGACACCTTTTGGCATGATCCTGCGGTCCGTTCTTGGCCACAGGTTCATGCACAATGTTGTTGGCAAGATGACAGCTCGAAATGCGCCCTCCAAGCCTCTGCTGGTTGTTCTGGGCTCGACCGGTACTGGAAAATCAGAGGTGAGTCGTCGCGCGCCGACTGGGGATTGCCCCATGTCTCGGATCATGGAGGTACTGACCTGTAAAGCTTGCGATAGAGCTCGCGACCCGCTTCAGCGGCGAAATCGTCAACGCAGACGCCATGCAAATGTACAAGGGCCTGCCCATCATCACGAACAAAGTCACAGTCGAAGAGCGTCGTGGCATTCCCCACCACCTACTCGATCACATCGGCCTCGACCAGCCTCCCTGGATCATTGAAGACTTCAAGCGCGAGGCCAACGACGTCATCCGTGAGATTCGCAGCAGGGGAAACTTGCCCATCGTCGTGGGCGGCACCCACTACTACACCAATGCGCTCCTCTTCGAAGATACCATCATCCAGGCCGAGGATGCTGAGCACAAGGAAGAGCCGGACGAAGCCGCATTCCCGATCCTCGGCGAACCGACCGACGTCATACTCGCGAAGCTGAGAGAGGTCGACCCCGTCATGGCTGACCGTTGGCACCCCAACGACCGGCGCAAGATCTCGCGCTCGCTGCAGATATACCTGCAACACGGCCGCCCGGCGTCAGAGATATACGCCGAGCAGCGGCAGCGCAAAATGGCCGGAAAGTCTGACGGCGCGAGCCCGTGGCAGGCATTGATGTTCTGGGTGTACTCGGATCCAGAGGTCCTCAAGGAGCGACTCGACAAGCGCGTAGACAAGATGCTCACGGCTGGCCTCAATGACGAAACGCAATCCATGTATGAGTACGTCCGGGTCAAAGAGGCTGCCGGAGAAGAGGTGGACTACACCCGCGGCATCTGGCAGTCCATCGGCTTCAAGGAGTTCGAGCCGTACCTCAAGGCTCTCAACAGCCCAGACGCCCCCAAACCCAAGGATCTCGAGGCCCTGGAGGCGAAGGGTCTCGAGGACATGAAGGTCTCAACCCGCCAGTACGCAAAGTACCAGACGCGCTGGATCCGGACCAAGATCGTCCCTCTCCTCCAGGAGAAGCCTCGTGCCATGGACCACCTCTTCGTCATGGACAGCACCGACATCTCCAAGTGGTCGTCCGATGTGATAGACCCCGCGGTTGATGTGGCGCGGCGATTCCTCAAAGGAAACGAGCTGCCTGACCCGACGAGTCTATCGGAACGGGCAGGCAGCGTGCTGCGCGAAGCGTCGTCCCGGTCTGAGCGGACGCTCTGCCGGAGGACGTGCGACATTTGTCAGACAACGTGCGTGACAGAGCAGGACTGGACGAAGCACGTCAAGAGCAGGAGACACGGCGTGCTCGTCAAGAAGACGAAGAGAAGGGCTCTGGCGACTGAGAAACGACCCATGGCGGTCGTACCCGTCGAGGAAGAACCTGTCGAGACAGCAGATAGACCATCGAGCCCGGAGATGGACGGGCTTGGGATTTTTGAAGCGCCGTCGTAACAATCGTAAAACTCTGCTCATCTGGCGTGCCGCGCCGCGCCGTTCATCTGACGTGTGTGTTCTAGACGAACCTCGGCCCTCCAGGATCCGAAGCGTATAATTGCTCGACGGATGGTGCCATGCCATGTGCCTTTATTCGCCCCGGTCATACACGCATCCCATCTTTCCGCGTATCCATCGGATCCCTTAACCCTTGCCTAATTTCTCGATACCAGCAAGAACAAGGTCTAGATCGTACGAAGCTAGCTACACGACGCTACTATCGTAAAGCTTCTCGTTTAGCTCGGCTTCGTATAGCTCGTTTTCGTTTACCCCAAACCGAGCTCTTCTCCACACCGCTTCCTTGCCAGCTCGGGTCGGGAGCCGATCGAAGCACATCAGATCATTCCCATACCTTGCAGTGCTGAAGTGCGGTGCGCTAGCAGTCGGCGTGTTGTATCTATTCCGACAGGAATGGGACCGTACTTTGCACAGGGTCAGGGTGAGGCTGTCATGACTCTGGCATGGTATGCGCACCCGCAAATAGGTGCAGAGGATAAGCTTGCGCATCGCTGCATCCTGCCGCTGCGCCTTGGACCACGCCCAAGGGCAGATGGTGCTGGCCTATCGACAAACAATGTTGGACCTGATGGTGGTTCACTGCATTTTTAACCACGCCCAAGGGCGGAAAATAGGATGCGCCCATGAACAGATCTGACACGCTGCCGTGCGTGGTATAGCTCTGCTGACCACCAACAGCCTCGGGAGGGGTTAAAATTGCAGTGAAATGTTATAACATCGTGGGAAAACATTGTGGGAGATATGAGAGCCCGGAAGGAAGAAGACCAAGGCTTGATATGCTCCGCGAAGCCAGTGTACTTTTTGAATCCCACATCTACCTGTACTCTTGACACAGAAAACCAGCCCTTAAGGTGCCCAAAAACCCGAGCTTACTCAAAACATCTTGTCGTCATACTTTTCCTCCCGCTTAGTTCGAAATCTGCTTCTTGACCCAGGCCTCGAGACCGCCAGAGGCGATGACCTCCTGCACGTTGGGCGGCAGCTCGCCGACCTTGACGTCCCACGACGCGCCGTCCTTCTCCGTGACGCTGACCCTGCTCCTCCTGACGTCCCACGAGAGCTTCCACCCCGTGCGGCGCGTGGGCACCTTGTCGTCGCCCCTGAACGTCTCGCGCAGCCGCTCCACGAGCCGGGGCACCTCGACGCCCATGAGCGCGTTGTTGATGCTGTTCCTGCCGAAAATGTTGCCGAAGCTGCCCGCCACCACGAGCGGGATCTGCTTGGCCAGGATCGACGTTGCGGCCTGAGCTTCGTCAGTAGATGCTTTCATTTCAAGGATAACCGTAGATCACGAACCTGCTCTCTGGAACTGCCGGTGCCAAAGTTGAAGCCCGAAACGAGTATGTCGCCGGGCCTCGCAATCTCGCGGAACGCCGTGTCGTAGTTCTCCATGCACACCTCGGCCATCTTCTCGACGGAGATGTTGTCCTGGTAGGTGTACTTTCCGGGGTAGATGCCGTCCGTGTTGACGTTGTCCGCGTCGCAGAAGATGATTTCGCCCTCAATCTTCTCGGGGAAGCCGGGGTAGAGTTCCGTCAGCGTCTCTTCCGGCTCGGCGGCGGTTTCGGCGGCGGTCTCGGCAGCACCGGAGAAGCTGTTCTCGGACTTGGCGATGAGGTCGTCTGCCTGCGAGATGAGCTTCTCGAGCGCGTCTTCGATGCTCGTGCTGATGTCGGCCGTCATGTCGCCGACGCCCTCGCCGATGATGACCTTGTCGACGCCGCTCGTATTCTCGTACCAGCCGGGGCCGGCGATCTTGCCCTGGAGCGCAGAGGCGGCGACGACCTCGGGGCTGGCGAGGTAGGCCAGGGCCTTGGGGGAGCCCATGCGGCCCTTGAAGTTCCGGTTGGACGCCGAGATTCCGACCTCGTTGTCCTCGAGGAGGCCGGCGCCGAGCCCGATGCAGGGTCCGCATCCGGCGGGCAGCGGCTTGCAGCCGGCCTCGATGAGGGTTTGCCAGTCGCCGGTGGCCTCGGCGGCCTCCTGGTTGGCCTTGGACGCCGCCGCCAGGTAGAACTCGACGCCGGGCGCGACCTTGGCCGGGAGGCCCTTCTCCTCGGCCTCGCGGAAGACGCGGGCCGCCGACGCAATGTCGGAAGCGCGGGAGTTGGTGCACGAAACGAGGTAGGCCTTGTTGATCTTGATGTCCTTGGGCTCGAGGTCCTTCAGGGGCGTGGCGACCTTGACCGAGTTGGGTCCCGCCACGTACGGCGACAGGGTAGAGAGGTTGAGGTACAGGGACTTGGCGTAGGTGGCGCCGGGGTCGGCGGTGAGAGGGTTCTCAAAGACCTTGTCGACGCGTTCGTGAGTGAGCCTGCCCTTTTCGGCTTGTTCCGGGTTGAGCATTGCCGCGGTGGTGGCCTTGGCGCGCATCCACGACTGAAGCACCGAGTCGATGGGGAACAGGCACCCGAGGAGCCCCCACTCTGTCGTCATGTTGGCAATGGTGAGGCGGTAGTCGACGGGGAGGCTCTTCAGCGTCTCTTCGGAACCGTGGATCTCGACAATGTGGTTGAGGACCTCGTCCTTGTTGAAGAGACCGCACAGAGCAACGATGACATCCTTGCCGGTGACGCCGGGAGGCAGCACTCCGGTCAGCGTCAACCTCACAGTCGGGGGGACCTGCCACCAGGTGCGTCCGGTCGCCCAGACACTCGCGGCGTCGGTTCTGACCACAGGGGTGCCGAGACACCCAATACCGCCGTAGTGGTTGCTGTGGGAGTCCGAGGCGACACACAGGGTTCCCGGCCAAGCGTAGCCCTCCTGGACCATGATCTCGTGACCGATACCGGTTCCTGCGGGCCCTTGGGTACGTTAGCGTACAATAACTACCGACATTGTCCTGTCGAACCAAGAGGCTCAAATGTATAGGCTAGCTTCGGGTGTGTATGCAGGCTGGCAGGAAGCTGAAGGTCTGCCGGAGCTTCGCTTCAGCTTCGCTTAAGCTTCAACGAAGCTTCAAACAGGCCTCCGTGATGGGGCCCGAGTGTCAATCTTGACCGACTTACAAAAGTCCACGCCATGCGTCTTGGCGAACTCCTCAATTTGTCTGTATTTCTTCAGGTTGGACTCGGACTTGTTTTGCTGTGATTATGGGTTGTCAGAAACAGGGTCCAGCGACGAGGGGCTGAGCGGGTAGAGAGAGGGTGGAGGGCAAAGGCCGGAGGTCTCGAGGGGGGGCCAACCTACCACGTCGTGGTCCAGGGTCATGACAACCTGGCGGTTGTCTTTGATCTGTGTAGCGCCGATGGACATGAACTTGGTGGCCACGGGCCAGCTGTTGTCGTGGGTCATGCAGTGCTGGCGGTCGTGTAAGTGGTGCGTCGCGGCTCAGGGGTTCCGGCGCGTCCTTACTTGAGGCCTCAAGCTGACGTAGTCGCCGCTCTTGACAGTCTTTCCCTCGGGGAGATCGACAGAATGGCGCTGCACAATCTTCTCGACCAAGTTTTGGGGTGTCTTCTTGACCTTGGGGACGGAGCTGGAGAGGAATGCGGCGGCGTCGGGGGTGTTCTCGAGCTGGGAGTGGAAGGCATTCTGTCGGAGACGCGCAGAGGTCGTATAGAGGCTCGAACGAATAGACCGTGGGGATGCGACGCGGGTAAGCAGGTGGCGGGAGGTTCTGGCGGCGTGGAGGACCACGGCTCTTCTCTGCGCAGGACGTGGTCAGGCTTGCGATAGTTGGTAGGAGGGCCTGGTTGCACTTACGATGGGAAGCATCGCGAGTCACGGTTTGAGGCCAATGGCCACTCTATAGGATGCGTCTATCGTATGCAATCCTTTCCGTCTGGCTGTCCCGCACGGTGGGGGCGGAGAAGTTCGTCGTGGAGGCGATGACAGACGTGTGTGTATTTTCCAGTGCTTGACTGTATTCGGTCGCGATGTCGGCGATTGAAGCTGCGCTGCAGAGACATGGGCCAAATTTTTGGAGCATGTGGGGAGTGAATTGACTCCGACGTGGGGCTCCCGCAGAATGATTGGTCTCGAGAGAAATCAGCTTTAGGTCGGACGTGATTGGCCGGAGAGAGGCTTCCGGAAGAACTGCGGGATAACTACCTCTAGGAGCCAGAGCGCCTCACGAGCCGAATACGACGGCAGCACCCGAGGCCGGCCGGCACGGAGCTAAGCAGCGGCGTGGCGCTTACCGCCGGTATGGCGGGGGAACATCAGCGTCCAGCGGAGACCCCACTCACTGGCTGATGACTCATCGGACAGGGTCCACTCCTGGACGGTGAGGTGGAGAGCGCATGGTAAAGGCCCGCGCGGACATGTGCCGACCGGCAGAGACCCACCACACATGGAACATCCCACCTCCTCCCTCAGCTTCTGGCTGGCTGGCTCCGACGCAGCGGCGGAACGACACAACCACCGATGCCGACCGTGAGGGCTGTATAACTTGCACAACAACGTCTCGGAACATACGACCCGTGCACAAGTCCACGAGCCGCATACGACTAGGCTTTGCACAGTCTGCAGCCGTCGTAAAAGGGACCAAAAGTCCGCACCACCTCGGCCTCTTGGCGGAGTCGGGCTTGTTCGACTCCGACCATGACATGACAGGCTTGGTCGGCGAAAAGGGTAATTGCCCTGTGTGGGTGCTTGCAACGTTTACCCAGGGCGATTGAGCAATTCTGGGGGGGTTTCTATACGACTACGTTGACGACTGTGGAAGAGACTGATGCCTGCGCGATATTGCACTTGCACCATCTACATGCATGGCCAACACAACACGGACAGAGACAGCAGTAGTGCTTCACGCTTCCATCCAGTGGGAGGTAATAAGCGTGACCGCCACCGGCTTAGCTCTCGTCGTGCTCGGATGCCGGGCGCCAGTCTCACCTGCTGATGTTGATGTGATGGCGCCGTCTGTTGTTATTACAAGTCACAACACCATGGACGGTAGCAGGATGAGCACCAGCTGGCTCATTGTGGCTCACCGGTCCTCGTTGAGAAATCTTTTCCCCTTATCCCCCACATACGTACTGCAAGTAGTACTACGTACGATTACAGATGCTAGTGCACTCCGTGCTGGTCTCAACACGTCCACGTAGAGATGCTAGTGGTGCCCGCCTGCGCAAGGACGTTGACGTGAAGCCTGTCAGGAACTCTCACCTGCCACCCCGCCTATCCGCATCGTCCCCTCCATCGTCCATCCACCTCATCTTCTCTTCCACTGGTTCCCGAACGTCTGCCGGTACCGTCCAGTCCCGTTGGAACCTACGGGGCCCCTGCCATGAGCCATCCCTACCGCACGCTGAAGTGCACACAGGCTTCCTTGCCTTGATTGCTTGCATGGTTTCCCTTTCCCCGTGCCTGCCCTGGCTGACTGACCTCATATCTCGTCTGGAACCTGAAGTTGATTACTCCCCAACTACGTAGACGCATTGTGTAAGCACTCAAACACCTGGCCCTCTCGACCAAGATACTGGGAACAGACACTACATAGGTAGTATATTCCGTACAGAGCAGACTCCAAGGACGCATGCGGCGGACATTGCATGTAGACAGTAGATGGTTATTGCACGTGGTAGCGTCCTCGCGAACCTCGGCGGACCTGTTCGACTTCCACGTTTGCAGCTGTCTGTCGTCCCAGTCCCAAGCCCAGGGTTCTGTTCCCTTCTCTCCCACCCAGGCCACGCGCACATGCACGACCGGTCGACCACTCGCCCAGGATACTGTCGTCATTCGTCCGCCCAACCCCCGTTTCGTCCGTTCCCTCCGGCGACTTCACCCCCTCTTGAACCGATCGACTGCACCCTTGGAGAATGAGTTGTCCCTTCTCCGACTCTGCTGCTATCATAGCACACAACAATCATACTTGTACATGGCAATTAGCAGCTTTCTGTCAACCACCACGCTGCGACGGTGTCTTGATCGCTTGTCGGCTGCTTTCTGCTGCGCACACATACGTGGTACACGCGCGTTATTGATACTAATCGCGCGAGTCCAAACGACCTCGCAGCAACGTCGTCCCTGTCAGAATCGCAACGGGGTCTCTCGGCCCAACCTCCGTTCCACATCGCCTTGGAGGGGCACTACGGACTCTCTACGAGTTTTACTATCCGTACGCAACCCATAGAACTACTTGCACACTGCCAACCACACCCATCCGCACCTACATCAAGTACAGTACCCCGTACTGCTACCTCCATATATGGGACCCAGTTGCCAGCCGTCACCCAGTCGCAGGCGGAAGATAATACCCAGTGAGACGGAGACGCACACGACCTTTGGCTGGGCACGCACTGTTGGGTCGGATGCGAACGAAGCCCGACGAGTCAGACCGAAGAGTGACAGAATCCCGCGCCCGCCGCCCGCCCGCCCTACTTCGACTGAGATTCTTCATACTTCTTTGGGGCCATAGCCACATCCGCCGACACCCTCTGTCTGGACGCCTCGCCAGCACTGCAGCTGCCGTCAGAGTAAGCAGAATCACCACCACAACAGTCGCGGCGCAGTAAGACTCTCCTCGAGAAGACTACTGCCTCGTCTCGTCCTAGCCCAAAGACTGTTCTGGGCCGTGCTCTGCTGTCCGTTCCTCATGCGCCCTGTCACTTTTGTTGTTTGATTCATCCTAGCACCACATCAACCACTGGCCTGCCTCTCTCTCTCTCACTCACACTCGCTCTCTCTGTATCCCTCTTTCACTCACAATCTTACTCGCTCTCACAAATCCTCCCTACATCCCACAAAGAGACGTACCTCCATCGCATCTACCTAGCCACTTACGGCCCAATACGGTTGCCGCAGCACAAGCTTGAGGGTTCACATACTCCGTACATGCCGTATGGTTGTGTGTGCCGTACACATCTCGCGCGCGCATATCACACCCACCCCAGTCACCCATCCCGCTCGCATCTGGGCCGCACACACACATATTGTCATATACTGCGTACACAGTACAAGGTACACACACACTCGCGTCGTCAAACAAGGCGCCCTTGTTCTCCAAACCTCAAACCACGTCGACCCTGGTCGTCCCAGGCCCAGGCCTCCCGTCCGCACTTCCCGGGCCATCCCACGATCAGCTTCACCTACTTGACGTACTGCGCATACCACAATAATTGCAGTACTGCGTAGAGTGCGGACATCATACGCGGTGCCTGTTTTGTCACCTCCCCATCCCTACAAAGTACTGTGAGCATCTGCTTCCGCCAACTCCCCTCTCCTCCGTATATCTCCATCCGACGCACCTCAACGCACAACCAGGGAGGCATAGCGACTCGAAGCCGTTCTCACGCGCTAGTCCCCGCTTCGGTTGGTCATCGACGCCGTCTGGAACCAGAGCAAACCGGGATCCCATTTTCTTTCCATTTCTAAGCCCAAAACCTTACTTTTCCTTGCGCCAAAACTCCGCCTGACGTGAACCTCGTCAAAGGTGGCCGTATCCGACTTCCACTAGAGCAGTAGGGCGTGCTGAGATTCCCCTTCATTTACTCGGCCTACCGGTGTTTTCTTTCGTCAGTCTCCAGGAGACCTCGAACGCACCCTCACGTACTACACCGTCACCGCACGCTGACCCGGCTCTGCTCTGCTCCTCTGCTGCTCTGCTCACGCTGCTGCCCGTCTGCTCGTCTGCTCGTCTACTCCTCTGCTGGAACGGAAACCCTTGCACAGCCTCGTTTGCTCGGCTGTCCTGCAGCTTCGCACTGCCCTTCCCTGCCCACTGGGATTCATCATAAGGGCCGCGCGCCCACGCGTTCCTGGATCTCGGGATCGATATCCCATTTCATGGACGAGTTCGTCCTGTTTCGGAATCCCATCGAGGCCATCGTCGCGCCCCCGCCCCCCGCCGCCCTCGAACCCGCAAGGCCCTTCAGCCTCAGCCCTACGCACCATGAACACCATGAACACCATGAACACCATGAACACAATGAACGCCATGAACACAATGAACGCCATGAGCAGCAACTCGAACCACAACAAGTCCCCGAGGGTCCTGGCCTGTGTGCTGTGCCAGCACCGCAAGATTAAATGCGACCGCAACACTCCGTGCTCCAATTGCATCAAGGTGCGCCAACGCCGTGACCATGACCGTCACCGTCACCGTCGCCGTCGCCGCGTCGTGATACCCATTGATCGTGCTGGCGCTGACTCGTACAGGCCAACGTCACATGTACTCCGTCGGTTCCAGCTCCCGCGCGCAAGAGGAGGAGGCCGAACCAGGACCTGCAAGAGAGACTGGCGCGGTGCGAGGCCCTGCTGAAGCAATATGCGACGACGTCGACACCACCTCCCAACCCGTCCAGCCTGCTGTCCCCTTCCACACAACCGACTCCGTCCTCGGCGGGCCCGTCACCTAGCATAGCACAGCTACCGCTCCCCTCGGGCACCGCGTCCGTCGCCGACGACTCCTCTTCGCAAGCGACGACGTCGTGGAAGCCCGCCGGCAAGGTCGTTGTCGAAGACGGCAGCGTCCGCTTCATGGACAGCTACCTGTGGGCGACCGTCCACGACCAGGTGCGTAGTAGACGTCTTTGCTGTTTGCCTCTGTGACGTCATGTCGTTGTCTTGCGACAGCAGTGATTGACGGCCGTGTAGTTGACCGCCATGCGACAAATCATCGAGGCCGAGGAAGAGGAGCAGAGCGTCCTGGGCTCCGATGCCGTCACCCCCGACGACAACGTAGACCTGCTGCTCAACGACATGGCCGCCATCGACCTCGAGGACGTCACCCCGACGCCGGTCCAGATCTTCAGGCTGTGGCAGGTCTTTCTGGAGCGCGTCAACCCCATCACCAAGCTCATCCACGTGCCGAGCCTGCAGCCGCTCGTGGTCGAGGCCGCCGCGAACCACGCCAACGTCGCCAACAACGCGCAGGCCCTGCTCTTCTCCATCTACCTCGTGTCGACGCTCACCATGACGGAAGCCGAGGCCAGGCAGATGCTGGACTCGTCAAAAGAGGACGCGCTGAAAAAGTTCACCGCGGGCGTCAAGGCGGCCCTGACAAAGGTCAACTTTCTCAAGAACCACGACTTCATGACGCTGCAGGCCTTGATCCTCTACCTTGTTCGTGACCTGCTCCTCTCGCCCGGCCTTGCCGAGGACAGACTGCTGACCCGTGTCTCGTAGGTATCCCTGCAGGGCCGCTACAACCGACACGCCGCGTGGGTGCTCAGCGGCATCCTCATACGGATCGCGCAGAAGATGGGCTTGCACCGGGACGGCGAATCGCTCAGCCTCACGCCATACGACACGGAGATGCGGCGGCGGCTGTGGTGGCAGATCATCATGCTGGACACAAAGTACGCCATGGTGTCGGGCTTCTGCGACACGCTGCTGCCGTGGAACTGGGACACGCAGACGCCGCAGAACGTAAACGACGCCGACCTGTACCCGGGCTCGTCGGAACCGGTGCAGCCGCGGGAGGGGCCGACGGAGATGGCCTTTTGCCTGCTGCTGTACGAGGTCGGGCGCTTCATCGTGGAGAACCGCATCCCCGACTTTGAGGCGGTGGTGCTCGGGGCCATGGAGAACGAGTCGCCCGAGTCGCAGCTCGCCAACCAGGCGACGCTGGCAAAGTACCGGGCGCTCGTCGACAACCTCGACGCCAAGCTCGTCGCGCTCGAGAAGCGGTACTGCGACCCGCTGGCCGGCAACATCCACATCGTGGCCGGCAAGATCCGGTCCATGATCATCGACAAGATGCGCACCATGATGATACCCATGCGCGAGCTGCCGGAATGGGGCACCGAGATCTTTGGCGTGCAGGACAACATGTTCCGCATCTCGCTCATGCACCACGAGCACAACGTCGAGCTGTACGACTTTATGGAGAACACGGGCTTCGTCTGGTTCTTCAAGCTGCACTTCCAGATGGACGTCTTCGTCGTCATGGCCGGCCAGCTGTACAAGCGGCCGACGGGCCGCCTCGCCGACCGCGCCTGGCGGGTCGTCGACCGCGTGTACCAGTACCACGAGGAGCTCTGGGACATGTCCAAGAAGGAGAACGCGCAGCTGGGCATCTACATGCTCAAGGCCTGGCGCGCGCGCGAGCGGGCGCTGATGCAGCTGGGCCTGCCGTACGAGACGCCGCTGGCCATCCCGCGGCTGCAGGACATTGTGCCGACGCAGGCCAACTCGGAGGCGTCGTCGTGCGGGCCGTCGCCGGCGCAGACGATGAAGATGGAGATGCCGCCGCTGCCGTCGTCGGCGTCGTCGTCGCGGGCGGACCAGCCCATGGACCAGTTCCTGGGCAACTTTCTCGACACGACGAATTTCTACGATTTGGACATGTGGGCGGACCTGGGGGTTCCCAACGGCGGCGGCGGCGGCATGAACCAGCAGCAACAGCAGCAGCAGCAGCAGCAGCAGCAGCAACATCACCAGCAGCCATCGGCGGCCAACATGTTTGGGGCGTTTGGAACGTTTGGGGCGCCACCACCCGGTAGATGGTGACGGCCTGCGTTGGCGACGATCTGGGGTGTCTGCATCAACGGTTCATTTTACGCTCGGGGACATGGTTGGGAAAAAATGGGCGAAGACGGGGGAGTAGATGGTCCTCGCATGGCTCCCAGAAGGGCGTCTGGAAGGGCGAGAACATCTTGGATTCGGAGCCGGGTTTTGCTTTCATCGGTTGTACATGGACATCTCTACCACACCTGTAACGATATTGTCATGAGATCAATGACGAAACTACCTAATGGTAAATAGAAGTGATTCAATGACGGTACACTCAACGCCCTCTTTGCGACGTAGGCCATGGACTGGAGTGGTGACTGGTGTGGCTTCAGGACATCCATGTCGCGGCCCTGGTGATGTTACGCGTTGTGGAAGACGCCACGCCACGTTGGCCGTCTGCCTGATTCTCGGTTTACGAGGTGTGCGAACCCGCTGGCGATGCGCCGAGTAGAGAATGTGGGCGGTCGTATTCTAGTTCTGATTGGGGGTGAACAGCTGCGGAACCCAAAAGAAAAGGCCGAGTGTGATGGTCATTGATGATCTCGACATCTGAAGCTGTCTGCGTAGAAAACCCAGGTAGCCGATCCATCGAAACAGGTCAGAAGGTCGACCACGAAAGACTCACGGAACCGTCTCCGACAATTCGCGACCATGACGACGAAGCCTGTCCCAGTTCGCCGGTACCTAATCCGCGAAGAAGCCGTGATGGTGTAGGATGGACTCTTGTGTCGGAGGAACCAGGCTGGATCGGTCCGTCAACCTCCCGTCTGACAATCAGAGAAAGGCCCAACATACACACGCGGCACTAGAACATGGTATGCAATCAAGATTAGCCCCAATGGCACTTGGTCTCGAAGGAATTCACCGTCGGGAATTTCGGGCAATACGGGCGTGCCATGGTCGTGTGGTATAGCCGCATATGCAGTAGCATTTATGCATCAAAGGAGGCACCCAGGAGATGGCCGAAGCACCCGTCCCCGTCCGCCCCGAGCTCCACTCTCGGTCCCGAAGGTGGTCCTCGTCACACCTCGGTGCTGTCCACCACCATCACCATCACTGCTCCCCGAAATGCGTACATCCAAGGGTTCCTTTGCTTTTGGTCCGCTGTCCACGAGGAGAAATGTGGCTTGCATAGTCGTTCTCACGCCTACGGCATTTCAGACGGCGCCGCCGCTCGGTCCCGTCTCTTTGGCTGGAGTGGCTGGCTTGCTGGCCTCGCCCTTTTGCCGCTAATTGTCTCGTTTCTTCTTTTTTTCTTTTTCGCGTCGCGTGGTTATGGGTAGACTCGGACGGAGTTAACCCCCTACGGATACAGACGACAGAAACGTAAACATATACGTACACACAGAACGACAGAGGGCGAGATCCCACGGGTGCCGCTTACCCGGTGTCTCGATTTGGATCCAGTCTAGCCCCAGACTGTATGGTCGAGATGCAATCCGCGGTTGGTCGAATGCGGCTAGGCATGGGATGGGGGTTGGTTCTGGGCAGCGGGAGCCAAGATTGGAGGCTCCTTTTCCTGTGCCTCCTCTCTCGTCTGTCTTGCTCTCGGTCCCGGTCCCTAGGGCAGGGGGCGGGGAGGGGTGCGGCATCGAAATCGAACTGCAGCCGTCATGAGTGGACGACCATGCGTTTTCTGGAGTCGTTGTGTGTTCGGGTAGCGCTGCTGTCCGTGGGACCATTTTCCATTCTCTCTCTGTCATTTGACCTGGAGAGGACGGCATGTATTAAAAGACGGGATGGCTGCTGCATTGATGCCGTCCTGTTCCTGGGCATTTACCATTGTCGTCATTCTTCATGTCAACAACCGTCCGTCTTATGCTTGAAGGACTTGGTTGAGGAAGAAGAGGCTATATCGACTGGCATCATACCGACGACTGAACAGCCCTGCAGCCAGACCAAGCAGCTATCGATCTCATCGTCATCACATACCCGATCGACAGACGGCGAACATGGCAAACATGTTCTTCAAGAAACGCAACGCCGAGGTCGCTCCGGCGTCCCCCTCCACCCAACCCGACCCACGATCGAGCAAGGCAGACGACGACGACGTCGACGACCTTGGCCAACCCGCCCAGCATGCCCTCACGCACACCTCGACGACGCGGTCCATCCAGTACCCGGCCGGCGTGAAGCTCTTCCTCATCATGATCTCCGTCTTCGTCTCCATGTTCCTCGTCGCGCTGGTAACACGAACCTCTGTTCCCCCTCGTCGCCCTGACCCCGTGAGCTGACGCCCAACCCAGGACCGCCTCATCATCGCCACCGCCGTGCCCCAAATCACCGACGACTTCCGCTCCGTCACCGACATTGGCTGGTACGGCTCCGCCTACCTCCTCACGACGTGCGCCTTCCAGCTGCTCTTCGGCAAGCTCTACGCCTTCTTCGACATCAAGTCCGTCTTCATGGTCTCCGTCGTGCTCTTCGAGATCGGCTCGGCCATCTGCGGCGCCGCCCCCAACTCCATCGCCTTCATCGTCGGCCGCGCCATCGCGGGCGTCGGTGGCGCGGGCATCATCTCGGGCGTCATCGTCATCATGGTCCACTCGGTGCCGCTGCACCGCCGGCCCAAGTACCAGGGCGCGTTCGGGGCCGTCTTCGGCATCGCCTCGGTCGTCGGCCCGCTGCTGGGCGGCGCCTTCACGACAAACGTCACCTGGCGGTGGTGCTTCTACATCAACCTGCCCCTCGGCGGCGTGGCGCTCCTCGTCATCGGCTTCGTGCTGCGCGCGCCCGCCCAGGACGACATTGGGTCCATGACGCTGAGGGAGAAGCTCGCGCAGCTGGACTTTCTCGGGACGTCGCTCTTCATCCCCGCCGTCGTGTGTCTGCTCCTCGCTCTGCAGTGGGGAGGCGTCGAATACGCCGTAAGTCCGTTCCCAAACTCCCCCATCCATCCCCCTTTCCAGCCAAACCTCCGGGACATCACGACTGACTGACGCCGCTCCCCCCCCCTCGCAGTGGAAAGACGGCCGCATCATCGCCCTCCTCGTCCTCGCGGGCGTCCTCGTCGCGGCCTTTATCAGCATCCAGTTCCTCCTCCCCAAAACCGCCACCGTCCCGCCGCGCATCATGCGCCAGCGCACCATCGCCTTCGCCTCGTTCGCCGCCTTCTGCGTCGGCGCCCAGATGATGGTCTTCACCTACTTCCTCCCCATCTGGTTCCAGGCCATCCAGGGCGTCTCTGCCGTCGACTCGGGCATCCGCACCCTCCCGCTCGTCCTCTCCATGACCCTCTTCGCCGGCGTCACCGGCGCCCTCGTCACGCGCATCGGCTACTACACCCCCGTCATGCTCTTCGGCACCGTCGTCATGGCCGTCGGCGCCGGCCTGCTGACCACGCTCGCCGTCGACACGGGCGCCGCCCGCTGGGCCGGCTACCAGGTCGTCTACGGCGTCGGCATGGGCATGACCTTCCAGGCGCCGAACCTCGCGGCGCAGACGGTGCTGAGGACAAGGGACGTGCCCGTGGGCGCGAGCATCATGTTCTTCGCGCAGACGCTGGGCGGCGCCGTCTTCATCTCCGTCGGGCAGAACGTGCTCAACAACGAGCTCGTCGGGCGGCTGCGGCGGATCCCCGGGCTGCAGGGCCTCGACCTCAAGGGCGCCGGCGCGACGACGATCACGCAGCTGCCCGAGGACGTCAGGGCTCCCGCGCTCGAGGCGTACAACGCCGCGCTGCGGATCGTCTTCGTCGTCGGGCTGGTCATGGTGTGCTGCGTCATGATTGGCGCCGCGGGGATGGAGTGGAAGAGCGTCAAGAAGCAGCAGCAGCACCACCGCCACCACGACGCCAAGAAGAATGCCGCCGAGGACGTCGAGGCTGCGGGTGGTGTTGCCGCCGGGGTTGGCCCGGTGGCCGAGGTGCAAGAGAAGGCGCTGGAGGCTGGCAGTGAGAGGGACGCGAGCGTGAAGGAGACGGCGGACCGAGAGAGGGATACGGCGAGTGAGGCAGAGACCCAGAAGGGGGACAACAAGGCCTGAGCTTCGGGGACGGAACACGAGACTGGAGAAGTTGTGTGGCAGGACGGGGGTTCGGAGCGTTTCTGACGTCTTTTGGATATCTTGCTGGACATTGGGACAGGCGATTTGTATAATGTTACCCATGATACCCCTCTCATCATAGATCAATAATGTAATATGAAACATGGCGGGACTTTGAAGAAATCAAGAGAAACATGGATTGGAACATGTATTCAGCCAGCGGACGAAAAGCAATGTCCCGTGTTACCGTGCCTCCCGCGCAGAGTTACTTATTGTCATGACTACACCGGCCTGCTTCGACTGTCCATCGACTATATCTGTCAAAAGTAGTCAACACCAACTCATGACAAATCCTCGCCACACGGCATGAAAAGCAGTCCTGGTTATTGGGATCATGACCCGGATGTCAAGATACATCCCAAAGGCAAGAAGATTGTTCAAAAAGACGAAAAAGAACAGCAGATGAGCTGCGAACGAGTTGAGTTGCCTCGTGGCGGAATCGAACCGCCGATCTTCTCATTACTAGTGAGACGCTTTACCACTGAGCCAACAAGGCCTGTTTGTTGAGACCTTTTGATGCAAAGGAGAATATGATTCTCGTGGAGTGGGGATGGAAAGCGAGGGCTAGATGTGAGACTTGGGTCGGCCACGATAACGACGACGACATTGCCCCGCTCCCCTCCAGACCGGTCAGTGTTGATGTTTACTAACTCGTAAACATTGCCCAGGAGGGTTCGAGCAGTTGGGCAATGATACAGTTTGTCTTCCCTGCAAAGTGTCAAGTCTTTTGACAGCGTCATGATCTACCTGCTCGACAGCCCCTGGCAGCAGAAACCGAGCTTGCGTTGCGGCTTTGTGTGACCCGAATCCGTGTCACCTCTGACCGTCCCATGATAAATGGCCTTCGTGTGTAACTTGACAGACTGGCACGGGATGAATGAATATTCACTGCAATTTTAGCCCAGCGCGAGGGGCCCCTACACAATCTTTCCGTTATCCAGCTGTGTCACTTCTCCCTATAATTTGAGGCGTCGACGGATAGCCAGATAGACTGAATGTTCCACGGTAGGTGGCATACATGCTGCTGCTATGTGACTGTGGTTTGTGGAGCCTCTTCGCAGAGCGGGTTCTCTTTCAATCAGCTCGAGCAAGCTTCACGTGAACAAGACTCATCATGCTTTGCCAGGCGCCAAGACATCGCGTTTGTGCCCAACTCTTGTCCCCCAGATGCCATACATCGCCCTTCTGTCGTTCTTTATATTGCTGGCAAGCGAGTGGGAGCAGGAAGGGATGGCAAGCGCGAAATTGGACCAACGGCACAAGACGACAACGATCTTTGTGAGCTTAGTGTAGTTTTACGTCATTGGCTAGGCATTGAGCTTCCAACGTGTGTTTGAATCCTCCTCGGGACAGGAAGCCACAACTCACATCTATGTTGGAACGATTGACTGTTCTTCAAGGTCGACGAGTGTGGTGGAAAATGAATATACGATGTACAGAGTTCTCAAAGACATTTACCAACGAAACCCATTAGCCTATGCTTGACAACGGTAGGCAAACGCCGTGAGACAGACAGTACTTTGGTATTGCTAAATATAGACCGAGCTTGAAGTAAAGGCTGACGATACATGGCGAAGGCTTCGAATATTGAACTTACCACAGCGGTCCTCGCCGTGTGACTCGCCGAAGCATCCCCGAAAGCTATCAACGTGGCGCAACGTCAAATGTGTTGAGCTGATCAACGATACCGGCGTATCGTATACAGGTGACAGATGTGGGACGTGGACGAAAGCCCAATGGCCGTCGTAACAAGGTGCCGCATCCAGCCCCATGCGTTCGTTTGCTCAAGGTATCATCTCGATAATCTTCTTGTCCTCCTCGGCCAGCTGCTTCTCCAGATTCCAGAAGAAAAGCAGAACCCCCACCCCACACGCAAAGATGACGACCGCAACGGCGGAGATGGCGATGGCGGCTCGAGTAGCAAAGTCCATGGTGCCTTCCTCGTCTGGTTCGTGTGTGTATTCGTTTGTGGTCGTCGTCGAATCCGGTTCTCGTAATAAACCAACAACAGCTGTAAAAAGTGTCGAGTCTGAACGTCGTCCCTCCAAGGCCAGTAAAACAATTCTCGTGAGCGTGTCAGTTGCCGAGCTCCTTCCCTTCGAGTCACGAACGACTCACCCTTTATAAACATCACCAAACAAAGGGCTGCCAACCACAAACAGCACAACAGACCCAGTACACCACCCACAAAGACAAGAGGCCCTTTCTTTGAGCTTCCCCAGATTCTTCAGACACAGAAAAGCACCTCATTCTGCAACAGGCCAGACCACCCCAGAACAGGAAGGGTCGAGGGGCTGCGTACCTGCCTCACAAGACAATACCATTCTCACAACCCTACCCTCAATCACAAAAACAAGACAATTGTTTTTTTCCCCTCTCTTATCCCAGGGAACAGACTGTCACAACCTGGGTCCGCATAAGAGTCTGCAAACAGCCTCCTATCTCAAAAGAGGCATCTCATCCTTCATCCAGACCTTGTAGTAAGTGAAAAACTGGTCTCATACTTGCAGAAAATCACAGATCGAGCTATTCTCACAAATTTCTAGCTATCCAAACAATCCACAACCCTATAGTCAAGATGGCAGGTCATGAGTTTAGATACCCGCACCCCCTAACAACACTCATCACAATCACCAGGCCAGTCACCCCCGTGGTCAAGTCAGCCACTACTACTCTCCCAATCTCATACCTGTCCCTCCATCCCTTCATCTACCGCAGGACTGATGAAATGGACATCGTCACTGTCACCCGAAAAGTCACACAAACCATGGATCGAAGCACATCATCTCGTCTTGTTTCGTCATCCCACACTGCCTCACCCACCGCAGTCCCATCCTCCACATTCTCATCTCCCACGATCTCCCCCTCTCCTTCGGCCCCTGCCCGTCGCAATCCCGTCTATGGCGATGTGACCGCTCTCTACATCATCGTCCTCCTCGTCCCCCTCGTGGTCGTCGTCCTCTGCGTCATCACCAATATCCGCGACGCCAAGCGCAAGCGCGCCGACCAGAACATTGAGATGCAACCGTACCAGCAGTACTGGTTCCCCTGGCGCGAACTCGACGAGGGCGAGGTCCCCAACGAGGTAAGTTCCGTTCGACCTCCCTACTCCGCCGCGAACCCCCGAATCCCAAAATCAACCCTCTGGCCCGTCAACATGCCCCAATGGGGCCGCCGCCACGCCTTCACCACCGTGCGCGTCTACCCATCCAGCCTCCCGCCGCCTCGCAAACCGCTGTCGCGAGGTCGGCCACCTTCCTGCCCGGACGACGAGTTCGACACGCAGAGCGTCCGCGGCGGGCGGCGGGCGCCCCTTGACGACATCATCGCGGCCTACGATCGAACCGAAGAGGAAGGGGTGGACATCACTGACCAGGCGCAGATCTACGGCAGGACCGGTTCCCGCCGCCACGAGCCCTTCGTCGACCCCGACGCCACGAAGCACGACGAAGACGACGGCGACACCAGCTCCACGACCTCGGCGTACCCTCCCGAATCTACAAACCCGACGGCCTGGGACGGCGGCGCGATCCCCTCCTACTACCGAGACGGCCGCTCCCCCTCGCGCTTCGAGTATGATTCGGACGGCGACGACTACATGGACGACGACGACCCCGCCATCCCGCAGAAGATGAGCGCCAAGCGCGCCGGCAAGCAGCCCGTCAGGCCCTAGTTGACGCCTGACGATCTCGCCGCCGGTCCCTCCTCGGCTCCTGCTCCTTTTGCCGTCGCAGGTCCTTCCTCTGCTGCTGCGTCTTCTGCTGTCGCGGGACCTTCTTCTGCCGCCGTCGCGGGACCTTCTTCTGCTGTCGCCGGGCCTTCGTCCTCTGCTGTCGTCGAACCTTCATCTGCTGCTGCGTCTTCTGCTGTCGCGGGCCCTTCGTCTTCTGCTGCCGCCGCCGTCGCGCCTCGCGCACACGCTTCCGCCCGCGTCGCCAAGCCCGCCAAGTCCAAGTCCAAGAAGCCCGGGTCCAACACCAAGTCGACCGCAGCGTCCTCCTCCTCGGCGTCGTCTTCCCGGCCCTCCGGCGCGGGCGAGGGTCCATCCCGGTCGTCGCACGCCTCGGCGGAGGGCCGACGCAAGAGACAACCTTCCACATCCGAGTGGCCCCGCTACTGCCCCGGATGCGGAACCGCGGCCTAAACAAACGCACTTACTCACACCCAACGGCGCCAAACTCTGCGTGTGGGTGTGAGTGTGTGTTGTACATGCGCCTGAGTGTGTGCAAGAGTGCTCGTCGGTGCGCATGTGCATGAGGGGTGGGATGCAAGGCGAACGGGGGGCAAGCTTCGCGGAAGCGGAAGAGGACTGAAGAGCATGCCTCGTCGCAGGGTTCTATCCATGAAGGATGTTCTCGCACTCGCCCATCAGAAGGGAACCTACGCACAGCGCGGGTTGACCGAGGGAAAAGGGAACGTACCGCGCCGCTTGGACTATACCACAGACGCGAGACGATGCGTCCGTTCGGGTTCCAGCTCTTTGGATGAGGCATACAAGAGACTTTGGATGGGAAACAGGACACAAAGACAAAAAGGGCTTTGGATGAGGCGGAAGGGAAGCAGGAGTCATCCTCGCCAGGCGGAAACCCAGTCTGTCCTCTTTCTCGTTTGGTCTGTAGGAAGTACTTTAGCAAAATCAAGTCGCCGACACGTCTCGGTTGCCGCCGCAAGTGCACCGCCGTCGTTCGCATCTCTTTTCAAGAGCTTGGATGAGCTCCCCAACTCTGAGACGACAGAGTTCGAGGAGAGTCTACGTGAAAATAGGTCGCACACCAGGACCGGGAGGCGGCACGGAAGCGGCCAAGCATGACTGTACTGCCGAGGCCTTTCGTCCTATCAAAAGTCAGCTCGTCGCCTTGGCACAAAGGTTCTACCCTGAACGTGACCCCCGTTTCATGTCACATCACTTTGGCCAAAACACAGCAGCAGAAGGGAAGGTCCCTGAGAGGAATGTGCAGAAGATTTTGTGATGCGTGTAAACCGAGAAATTGGGGGGGCGTCCCGTCAGCCAGAGCGCTTCTCGACTGCGGGTTTCCCCCCTCTGATACTCTTTGATTGCCCTTCCCTGATACCCTAATGCAGTTGTAGAGCGGCCGTCTAACAGAAGCCGGACAGAATCCTCTCTTTCCCAGTAATAAATCCCCTTTTTCTCTCTCACTAAACAGCGACTACCGTGAGCCACGTGATCTCTTCCCAATGCCGCGTCGAAACGCCCCAAGACCCTTTTACGGAGAAAAAAGTGCTGGTGCTGTTCTTCCCCGTGGAAATGGACGAAGTAGAGAAAGTAAAAACCATTCGGACGCAGGCCCCGTTGTGCCGCGTCCAGCTGCCTCAATAGCCCTCGAGCTGCTCAGAGCCTCGAGGGGGTGGTGGTCCCCGTTGCCGGCGGATACTGAATCGAAGAGTGCCGCTGCTCGCTCGCTAGTGATTGACTGCCCCCATGCATTTCGACTCCAAAACGCCTGTTCATCATGAATGGATCCGCACCCCCGTCTTTGGTAGCAAAGTCTCGACAAAGAGAATCAAGCAAAAAGCCCTTCCGCGTGAATTGGCCGTCGGGGCCGAAGAAGTGTAGTTGTAGTATATGATACAAGCTGAAGCGAAGGCGGCTCGAATGTACGGCTTCCGGTGTGTTCATGCGAGTATACTCGGATTGGCCAAGGATACGGACGGCGACGGTCCGTATTCGGCATGTCGACGGGTGCCCTAGTTGTTCTGGCTCGAGTCGCCCCAGATGGGTGCACCCAGGGGCTTGCTGACGCCGAATCCGACACCCACGCCGATGCCGATGACGAGGAGACCAATGGCAATCTTGGTGATGATCTTGTTCTTCTTGCTCATGCGTCCCATGCAGGCGCACTTGGTCCGATCCCTCTTGGCGGCCTTGGCCCTCGCCTTCCAATCCTGCTTCCCCGGCCATATCGTGGGGCAGTCCGCCTTTGTGGTTGTGATGGTCTTCATGGCATACGGGTCGGACGACGACGTTGCAGTGATCATTGCTTCAATGTCGGTGTCGAAGGGGTTCTCGTTGCGGTAGGATCTCGGGGTGGAGAGATTGCTGTCGCGCACGAGGTCGAGACTCTTCTCCGGGGTTGTTGTAGGGACGGGTGTGAGGTTGGCCGACGAGAGTGGATCGACATTTGTGGTGAAGGCAGCCTTCTCAGGGAGGGTGATGACTGCCTCGCTGGCAGCCATCTTTTCCTGAACGGCAGCCATTGCTCTGTTGCTTGTCGATTGAGTAACGATACGGTTGGATCGCGGTTGCTATATCGCAGGCGTCGGTAGCGGGCCAAGCACCAAGGATGTATGTTGTCTGGATGAGCAGGTCGAGACAGGTGCCAAGGGGGCTGCTGGACAGACTGTGGACGGGTTAGCAAGGGCACGACATGACGAGGTTAAAGTAAGTATGTGAATCAGCGCCGGTGGTGGTACGAAAGGGTGATTGGGGGCGACGCGAACGCAGGGCAGGGAAGAAGAGGAAAGGAATCGAGATCAACGCGGACCCAATTAGGAGAGGACATTGGTTGACGTACAGAACACAGCAGATGGCACGGAGAGTGGCAGGAAAGGCCGACGGTCGAAGAGCGTAGGCAGCGTCGATGGCCTGATATCAACCGACTCGAATGGTCCCAGCCAGCAGGTAAGGTGACGAAGGCAGGCGGACGGCTGGATGCGCAAGGCCAAGCCGGATTGTCTTTCAACTGGCGGACAGTTCGAGTTCAAACCCTTGGTGGGAAAGGGTCTGGTGATGTCAACCGATGGCTGGTTGGCACGTTGGGAGGGAGGAGGTGACTGTGGGCGAGACACGAGCGAAGAAAGGGAGGGAGGCAGGTAGTTGTATAGTCGCTGGAGGTATGGCCGAGGAGGTAGAAAGCTCTTCTAGCTCACAAGCCAAGGAGCGTATCCGTAGTGTGAGGTGGATGGGCTACTGGGGGTGGTTAAAACCAGAAACCCAAGACTGCTGTTGAGCTGCTACGCGGGTGCGGAAGTTTTTGACGCTGGGATAGATGGGATGGTATGGGACGGATCGACCTTCACTTGGCGGGTTTGCAATGTGAAGAGACGACGACAAGAGAGGAAGAGAAGAGCGAGCAGGGCAGACTGCGCGGTGCACGGGGAGGTGTCACGATGGTTTTATTGGGGATGGGATGGCATGGCACAAGTGAGTGAGAGAGAGAGAGAGACAAGAGACAGGCATAGGCTTTGGCGTTGGCATGGGTGGATAAGAGGACGGAGGGGGACAGCGATGGACTGTAACGACGAATACGCGTGAAAATGGCGTCCAGAGACACTGCGAGTACGGGATAAAGAGAGACGAAACCATGAGATTGCTAGGTACACATCACGCTGAACACACTGAGCACACTGAGAGACGAGCTGTACTGTGGTAGCACCCAGGTGAGATACCTAGCGAGCGAGAGAGAGAGAGAAAGAGAGAGAGAGATTGGGCCAGTGGACTTGCAGACGGTACGTACTCCCGAGCGACAGGGTACATGTGGATCGTGGTACGTACATATCGAACCAGACCCAGAGCTAGACCGGGGACAGCGCTGGGGGGAACAGCCGGGGGCTTGCTGGGGGGTGTCAGTGGGGTGTCAATGGCAGTGGGCAGAGTTGAATGGTGCCAAGATTGCGCCGCGCAGGGGTAAGTTGGGCAAAGGTCGTGGGCCACTTTTGCCATGGCAGCAGTCGAGTTCTTTCATTGTTTTTTTCTCCTCCTCCCCTGGGTTGTCTTTGTATGGCGTTCCATCTGTGTTGGACTGCATTGCATCTCTCTCATTTTGCTCGCAGGAGGAAACCTGAAATTTTTTGACGAGCTCTGTGTCCTTTTTGGATACCTTCTGCTGATCGTCGGTGGGCTTGGCGGTCGGACCGGGCCTGGTCCACCGTCAACTGCCACACTCACGGCCACACCGTCGACCTGTCAAGCTAAGGTGCCTTTTACACAGCAGCCAGTCACGCAGTCCAGTTCAGCTAGGTGGTGGCACTATGTGAAGCTTTACCTACCTTCATCACCTAGGCCCAGCTCGGGGCAACAAACAATAGCTTGGGAATTGACTAGACTAGGTATACGCAGTAGCTGAGAGCAACATCGAAAGCACAAGACAAAAACAAACCGCCAAGCTGGTGCTCCGTTGTTGGATTCTTGTAGGACCCTAGCTCATTGCACGCAGTACTGTGTAGAGGGGATACGCGCACCGACAGACCACCTAAGCGACGGGTCGTCTCTGTCTAACCGTACTCTAGATGTATTCATTGTCGTTGTCGTCGCTGTCGCCGGCGGTCTTACCTAAGGCTCCCCGCGTAGGGTAGCTAATACACACCGCATTGTCTTCACCGTCACTGGCAGGTGAGGTCCGCGAGGGTTTGAGCGTGCGAGCCACTGCAGGGCCCGTAAATCGAACCATGTACGTACCCTTTCCCCCCATTCCAGTTCCACGGTGGGTGCACTCCCTTTCCAGAACGGTTCCACCCCTCAGTCCAGCTGCACCAGGGTCCTCTTCCACCACCTCAGTTGACAGTCCACACTGCACTGCGGGTCCTGATCACCGCCCATTGTCGTTGTGCTTCTTCGAGTGTTACCTCAGCGGCGCGAGGACCGATCCAGACCACTTCTTGCGAGTCGCTGCAAGCAGTGCGAGCACGCCGCCTAGTATGCTCGGAGGGTAGCAGACTATGGCAGGTGCAGAGGAAGATCTAGGCCTTCACGCCACGAGACCAGCGACCGGATCAAAGAAGGCCTGGTCGCCAGGCCCAAGAGGCGTAGCGTGCTTCTGTGAGGTCTGGGAGATGTTTGGCACAAGGCAGAGCGCTACGCAGTACTTGTACGCAGTACGGAGTACGTAGTAGAGGTTCCTGGAAGGCCAGGAAGGTCGGCAGGCCCCGCCACAGGCTCAATGGGCCAAGAATGGTTAGGCCGGAGGTGTCTGCCTCTGTTTGTTTGCGGGGAAATACAGAGCACGCCGCCATTCGCAATACTCCGTACGTACGAAGAACTTGATGGCGAAATACTTGGTCAGGGCTTTGGAGAAGGATAGCAGAGTAATCACACTGACCCTTCATCGACTGGCTGGCAAGGTTAGATAGAGTTGACGGGCGATGACTGGGCTGAACCCAATCGCACGGCCTGCGCAGTACTGAGCGCCAAAGCAGGTGAGTCAGCAGTGGCCATCTTGGTCTGTCTCTCTCTCTCTGTCGCTGTAACGGGAAAAGGGGGCCAAAAAATCAACCACGCGACAAGGGTAGCGAAATGCCAGACACCACCGTGATAACCTCGATAGCTCTTGCCAGACGTGGTCGAAAAGACACAGGCAGGAGCACAGACCGAGACTTACATGGACTGACAAGACCCGGCGCTCGCACTTGCACTTGGGAGAAGAAGGTTGCAGTAGCGGTGGCAGTGGGCCAGTTCGTGCAAGAGGCGCTAGTGCTCCTTGGGTAAGGCGGCCACTGCGTAGTGTAGCGTCGTGCTGGTAAAGGGGAGGAGCGGTAGCGGTAGAAGAGGGAAAGGGCTGCCCTGTCATCTGTTGGTGCTGGTGCAAGGCCAGGGCAGGTGCAGGCAGGTGCATTCTGGATGGCGTACTTTGATACATGAGGTACGTAGTACAAGTAAGGTCCAGTACTGTGGTGTTCTGGCAAAGCCATCATGTTTATGAAATCGCACTAGCGGACTATCCCATGCCCATCTTAACTCGTCTGATTGGTTCATCTTGCTGCGTCTCGCTGATGTCGTTGGTGTCGTGCGGATGGCGGGTCTACTTATGCCCTTCACATTCAGGTCCCGCGAACCTGAATTGCACAAGTTTCTCAATGCCTACTGTGATTAATCGTAGGTGCTCTGTATGCCTGCTACAACACATGGGCCGTTTCCCTCAGCAATCCTCCTTCGCCACCACCACCCAAAACTTGCACCCCATATTTGGTTGGGTTCGACACTGCTGTCCAACACTGCTACACAGCTGTAAACGACGTCCCCTCATCTTCGCATGAATCGTCGTCATCCACTCTCGCCCGACAGCCACCAGGGGCCACTCAGAGCCTAGCGGCTCCCCCTTCGCTTTCAGGTCTTCCAGGGAGGCATTGCTCCTCCTGCCGCTGCTCTCTGGTGCTGTTCCTGGCTGATGGTGGAACGCACAGACACAAACAAATCGACAAGCCTCTGCCGACTCTGTCATTATACCGTCGCCGTCAACCGCCAAGATGGCCCTGTCGAAAGCTTCCCAGCGAAGCCACTGTGCTGCGTACGCAACCCACAGCGCACGAGAGACAAGCTCCCTGGAACTCCCGCGTTAAAGTGCGCAAGAAACTCAAAGACACTGCCGTCGGACGATGAGGAACTCGCCCAGCTCCAAGCCACCTTCTGTGACGACAGACGAGCATAATCAACGTCCTTCTTTTTTGGTTTCCGTCTTCGCCTTTCCATCGACTTGCAACCTCCTTCGCATGCTGCCCACAGACGAGCACGCATACGTGGACCCGAGGAGATGGAGAAACATCAGCGAGATTGACCCCTCTTTCCGTCACTTCTCCTGCGTCTGTTATCCGCCAACAGGCAACTGCCATCTCGTCTCCGGCCCATACGCCTTGCAACTCGCAACTCTCAGAGGCCACGACACAATCAGCTCCTGCTCCTATGTACACTACGGAGTACTTTGTGCCATACGACAAGCACCAGGTGCAGCAGCTTACACTTACACCCTACCCTTGCTCTGGTTGCCAGTTGTTTTGTTTGCTACTTACAGTATGCTACCGCTATCTGTGGGCGCAAAAAGAGGAACCATCCTGGCTGCCTCTCGCTCAGTCCTTGGAAAGGGACTCGATCCCTGGCAGTAAAGGCATGCCGTTCCAAGGCGTTGGAAGCCTTTATCCCGATTCCGACTCCTGCATGTGTGATGGCAACCATCCGCAGCGCAGGAAATTCTCCCTCGCTTCTCAGTCGTTTTCAATTGGGCTTCTTCGTCCTCCGGCTGGGTCTTCGTTGTGTCCATTTGGTCGACGTCTCTATCGCACACTGGGCTCACCTGTCTTTTCCCTCGACGCTCCTGCAAACAGCTTGCATCAAATTTGTTTATCGTGCCTCTGTCTCGATCATGCACTTGCGAATACACGCATAGTACCGAGACCCGCACATAAGAGGACGTCTGCCCAATCACGCCAACAAGTGGCATGGTTCATGGGTGCTGCACAATCTTCATGTCGGCTCTCCCCACGGCGTACATGCGTGTGCCCCAATCGAAATCACGACCGACAATGCGCATCCCAGTTTCGCGCTCGCTGCCGCCTCTCCATCGTTTTCCCTGCCGCTTGGTTTGGACCCATATCTGCAATTCATCCGTGGATTTTTCTCCATCGCGAACCCCCTTTCGTTGAGGCCCTTTCCCCTGCCGCCGTCCTATCGACTGCTCCGTGACAGCACGTCGAATGTCGCATCGTGTTTGCAAAGCGACTCTGGCATCCTACGTCTTCAGGTCTCTGGATGAAGCTGACGGCCCAGTGTTGGACTCTGAGACCCCCGATTTTCTCTTGCCGCTTGTGACACTTGCGACTTCGTCTCCCTGCGTTGAAGCGACGCACCGCTGTTTTCCTTTTGATGCGGATAGGTGAATCATGATGAACGTTTGGTTTCGGAGCCGTTGACCCAAAAGTCATCATGGTTTCTAAAAATGACCGAAATCTGAACGCAACACGAACTGCGAGTGAGACCGTGTTTCGTTCCCGCTCTCGCAACCTCCGCATACTACAGTAACAGATACGCATACTCGTAATGCTCACCCGCGTATAGAACAAGTCCCGGGCAAACGACGGGGCGGTGCTGGAACAAGCGCTCTCCACCTGCGAATAGGCCCGGGGGATCAGCATGTCAATCACCGCCGTGGTTCGCGACTAACATCATTATCATCCCTTGGAACATCACTGCTGCCGTCATCGCGGAGACTGTTTAGGCCACTACTTGCGCAGAAGAGATGCGTTTGATGCTCGTAGCACCGGCCGGCAATCCACCACGCTCGCTCTCGTTGCCCCTTTTTCGCGGCGCAACGTGGGCAGAAGCCATTGCCAAGATCAGGCTAGGGAATCATCCGTGCCAAGGCACCATCAACTTGCAAAGCTTGTCTGTTCGGTCCTGTTACGTCTGGGTTCCATCGCCACGGCGTTTTGTCATTTCTCTCTGGCGTGCGCACCTCAGTCGGCGCAAGAAACCACTACAGATTACGCTGTGCACATACTCCGTACACTGCGTGCGTTGTTGATGCAACCCCATCTCGACCCTAATTGACCGAGACGGCGATACAATGGGACCAGGGGCCGGCGACATCTGGCCGGCTTGCCCACCGTCAATCACCACCGCAAGTTGCACCCAGCAAGCGCGACCACCTCTCTTTTTCTCGTCGTCGCCGAAGCTCCAGAACAGAACCGTGGTTCGCCACTAATGCAAGGCACATCCAACCACAGTCCACCAGGCAAGGGAAAAAAAAAACCTCCAACGCAGTCCTGGTCCTGGATTTGACAGCGAACCGGTCGCACACCAGCGCGCCAAGCTCGTGGGAGGCCGCGGGAGGATACGTAGTAGATACCCCAAGAAGCCAAGCCGGCGGCGTGGCCCTCCTCGTTTGCAACTCTATCGCCTCGTCCGCCCACCATCCAGCGGTCAGGGTCGTCTGCTTCCGGCAAGGTGTCCACGATTGTGGTGTTCAGGCGCGTCTTTGATGGACAGAACCAAGAGATATGGCTGCATCGCAGGCCTCCCTATTCCTTTATTTCCCGGGCCTGGGCTCCATCTGTCGCCTTCTTGTGTCACACAAATCATTTCCTCCCTGCTCCTCCCGAGCCGCACTAACACACAATACACACACACTCGGCGGTCTTGGAGGCAAGTGGGAGGCGCGTCCTATCGCGAACCAGCCGACTGGGAAGGTGGTGGTGGTTCTACCTAGCCTTCGATATTTCCCGCAAACTCGGTCCAACCGAGAGGTGAGAATTGCCTCTTCTACTGGATTTCCACGAGTAGGCGCGCACCAGGCGACATGACAGACTCGTGACTGGACAGGCGCATCAAAGAGGCGCGGGGGAGAGGCCCGTAAACGGCCTTCCGCGCCGCACTGCGACCGCCGCCGCGACTCGTGGCACACAGCGCCTGTCGCGGGGTAAAGGAATCCCCTCCATCGTCGGGGCTAGCATGGCATTTGCTCCTTTCCGCCTGACGTTCCTCCGCGTTCCGCTGCGCTCTAGTCGTAACTTGTAAAGGTCTGTCCAGTCTGGACGTCGTCTGATCTCGACGGGCCGCGTCCCCCGCACGCAATGCAGCAAAACCTGCGATTCTTTCTTTGACGAACCACCGCCCCTCCTGACATCATGTCGGACTGGTTGGTATGCGTTTTGCGTAAGAAAGGGTTCGGGTGGCATGTAGAAGAGGACAAGGTTTCCAAGACAGTGAGACTTGCAGGTCCTACGAGGGAACCTGAAAGTGTCGGAGACACACCTCGCAGGCCACATCTAGCATTGTAGCGTCATGGGCGACAAATCGAGGCTCAATGACCTGCTGGGGAGAGCAGTGGCCGCCGACATCCCTCGGCCGCTAGATTTCACGTCCGCGTGGATAGGGGAGATACGCGAGAGCCAGACTGCATATCGTCTAGCGCTCTTTTGGCCCTCGGTTTCCTTTCTGTCTACTCGGTAATGAGACTCAAGGCGGAACAAGAGAACAAGAGCCAGGGAGGAACAAATACCACACAAGGGCAAGTGTGGAACGTGTTGCGAATAGAAACATTGGGGCACGCGAGTTGAGAACAACGTTTGAGCGTTGTAACCTCGCTAACAACCTAGGGGAATCAACGGTCCTCTATCTGACTTTTCTCCTGTCCTTCTTCCCTGGCAGAAAAAGGCCGACCCGTTTTACAAGTACGAGGGAGGCGAGAAACATGGCCCCCAAAAGCCATGTTGGGTTTAGAGTACACCACAAGCACGAACTGGGTTGGCTATTCTTGTCTGGCTGCTGGGCTGGGAGAGCTTGTTGTCAGCTGCAGTAGCGGCAACAGATTCCCGGTCGTCTTCCTTCTCTTCGGTCTCTCTGCAGAAGCTCGACAAGCCTATAGGCTATGGCGGCGGATCAACGATAAGAGCGGTGCTTTGAGCGGTGTCCCTTTCTCTCGTTGCAACACGACGGCCTCCACCCCCACGTGCCGGATGTGTTCGAGATCTGGCATCGAAATTCCGTCAACCTGCAAGCTTGCGAGGATGATGGATGGAAGACCGGCTGGCTGCTCTCTTTCAGCCAAGGAAACCGCAACCCCGAATCGTGGATGATAGTTCCGAGCTTGCCCTCTGGACCAAGCATCACGAACGGTGGATGGGTGTATGGCGTCTTAGCCGTCGCAATCAGGCCGACGTGACTTGACATGGGGCGAACGAACAGACACACACTCACGATTGAAGATAAGAGGGAAACCCTGTACCGTCATATGGCGGAGACGTTCCGGTTCTTTCGAAACCCGGGATTTCCACGAGACGGAGCTTTTCGTGCGTTGCGGCTTCTTTCGTCTGTTGTCACTTTATCTGATTGTAGGGCAGATGGTTTATCCACCCCCCTCTGACGAATTTTTGCGCATATTTTCGGGCGTGGGATGAGTGGTTGATGCCTGTCGCAGCAACGCTGCGAGTCAGTCGGATTTCCATCTCGAGCGATTTGATCGTCTTGATGGACACACTTATGGACATCCTAAAACGATATTCGCGGAGCACTTTGGCCAGTTAGTGCCACCGTTTTTCGGGGTCTGTGTGCATCCAACAACTGCTTGTGGGCAACCTGAAGATTTCTCCTCCTGCGGACATGCCCGCGCTGCGAGACGAGATGCGACGTCTCCAAAGCCGATGTTGTGTGATGCGACGTTGAGCCTGTGGTTTGTGCTTTCTTGTTCTTTTTCGTAACGGCGTTGGCGAGCGGACGGACGCGTTGCAGAGTGCGCGCGTGTTTCTGATGGTTCGGCTTGGGCCGATCGGAGACGGAGGTTGAACAGCGGGGTGGCTCGCATTCCCTCCGTCGGCGCGGCGTGTGGTGCCCATGGCTGACGGGATGAGGGGTGAAGATTCCAATGGCCGTGACGGCTTGTTGTTTGTGTGACATGTTGTGACCTGTTGTTCACTTGGATCAGGTGGCTGGGGGCAGGGTTTGGTGGTGATGCTGGACCTGGCAGAGACGGTGGCCATGTGGTTTACACACGAGACTCACGAGTGCGAGTCTGTAGACCGCTGGCCCTGGCTTGGACTAAGGATACTAAGACTCATCAGGTGTTCCTAGGGTCTACGTGCTGCAGACTCGGTGAAGCCATCGGCGCGACTATGGTGCAGCTGGACAGTTCGTCGTCGCTCGATGGCAGCCGTCGGCCGAACCCGAGTGCCTGCTCAACTCGGCCGGCGGTGGCGTTTGTAGTTCCATCTCACCAACATCGGAGAACCCGATTCCTGGTTAGCCATCATCTGTCGTGTGCCAGCGCGCCTCAGAAGCAAGCTCGTTCCGCGGACTACCCCTTCGGCCATTGGCCAGATTTTTACGCCAAAAGCCAGGGAATCTATGAACAAAGAATCTCAGCCTCAAAACTCTGTTTTGGACGAGAACGGCGTGTTGGTTTGCCTGCAGTCCCGATTGGCCAAGACAGCTAGCTGGCTTTGGAGGTTCTTTGTGACGGCTTTGCACAGCCCCCACGTTGACGGCAACGACGACGCTTCTAGGCGGGATCTATCGAAGATTTACAGCTCAATGAGCTGCTTTCCTTGTTGGTTCAAGTGCGTTCGGGGCGAACCTTGAAGCTCACTTGCGCTACGGTCGTATCCGGATCGGGCTGGAGCAACAGCTGTATGTAGACAACAGCTGGGGGTTCTCAACGTCGTTGGATGGCCCCGAGCTCCTTGCTGCATGGAGCGGAAGTCAGACTCGGAAGCGGCATTCAACAAGATCCGTTAGTGACCGCTCAATCATCAGGTAGCCGGCACTCAAACGCTAAGCCAACCGGAAGCAAAGGCAAGGAACTCGAGTTGGCTTGTTGGTGAACGGACCTGGTGGTCAAAGTCCAGAGCAGTTTAACATCGTGTTCTTACCTCTGGTACTTGAACAGAGAGATCTTCAAGACTGGTCACAATTATTACTGGCTGGTTTAGGGGGTTGAGAAGGACATCTTCACACGCCAGAATGACAGGCTTTCAGCAACGGACATGCTTGAAAACCAGAGGCCCGAGCAAGCCATTTCCGAACTGGACGCAACAACTGTGGTCATCGCCAGAAACACAGTCAAACACGCCAAGTCACTGCCATAGACGGTACGGTGCTGTATGGCAAGCATCTGTTGGCTTTAGTGAAGCCCCAGACCTGAGATGCACACCGTGTGATGTCAAGGGGTACATCAACGGACTGCTGGACAACATAGTTCGTACCTCAACCGGATACAACTTCGAGAAACGCCACGGGGTTGTTTGCAGGTATTCGAGACACTGAGGTTGTCACGTTTTACGGAACCTTGAATGGTTCAGGCCTATGTATCTTCAGTCACCAGCAACACACACGGAGTGGTCTCAGAACCTCGGGATTGCAACCAACCCGAGTGTCACTGGCTTTAGTCAGAACTGGGAGCAAGGCGCAAACAAGGCTACACATGTGAGAAGCAAACGCTTGTCAGTCTTGTATCGCATATTGCGTTACCATGGCTGCTGGATCGGCACAACCACCCGCAGCGTCTTTGGAAGCCAGCAAGCCCCGTCCCGTTGACGTTGAACTGGCAAGTCGAGGTCGTTCCCGTCTTGCGCCACGGCGTACATGGAATTGACCTGCCACTCTGAGGCTGTGTGCCCAAGAGGTGATCGACAACGTAGTCGTGCTGCAAGCTGTTGCCTCTCACGGCGTTGGCAGCCACGGGGCGAGTGCTCCTGTCAACATCCTGTCGAGAACCGAGGCAAACGCCCTACAGTAGAAGTCGTCACTGCCATGAGAGGAATGTAACTTCCTCCAGCGTGTCTTTCAGTAACGACTGCTCTTCCAGACTCTTTGGTATTGGTGCAATCCAGGCCTTGGTAAGATGCACGTCAAGTGTAAAAGGCTATCGTCGACATTCCTCTCCCGAACACCACAGACATTCGATTGTTGAACTGTCAGATCATCAGCTATCCTCGCTCCTCATTGCAAACGGATCAACGCAAACAAGAAGCATAACACCGCAGACATGATTGCCAGCACCGTACTAGTCACCCTGTCACTTGTGGCCATCGGCATCGCCGGTCCTCTCCGTAATACCAAGCAGCAAGAGACCTTGGATGGCGTGGAGGCAAACATGACCACGTCCCTTGCAGCAGACCTTGGGGCAACGGACAACTCAAGTCCCGATGTCCCTAACATTGGAAAGAAATGGTCGTGTATTGATGTGAGTTGTCCAGGTCCCCAAAGCAACTGCAAAAGCCTCATGAATGGATTCGATGGTTTATGCGTTCCACAACAACCCAAGTAGTGGAAGCATAGTCATTCGTCGAGAAAAGAAAGCTGACGATTACAGGTTCCTCTTGCTCCTGATCCCCTTCACTGCCGGTCGGCCATCGAGGCCCTGCGAGACTCGACTGTTGGCGATACAAAAGGCCGCATTCAGCTTCCTCGCGGAAAGTGCCACTGGGAGCGAAACGGAACATGCCAAGCCTCTGTATGCGCACCAGAGACTTCCATCGATGTGGCATCGCCACTCGTTGCGTCGAGGCTGTTCTATCCGTGCCTCGAGACCTGCATCACCCAGCAGAGAAAATTGGGTTTCTGGTTCAGTGAAAGTTATTCGGTGCTGGTTATCTTGGGCCACCCAATGAACTTTGGAGATGACGATGAGGATGGTGCGTAGAGGAACAGGAGGAACGGCCTGCAAGTGTGGAGATATCGTGGTCGCGTTCTGTTGGGAGACATCATCGATAGAAAGCATCGCTAATTAGACAGTTGAGAACCATCCCCCAAAGTCGCTGTCATGCTGTGGTACAACGTAAAAGGATGTTAGAATGACGAATTCCGCTGAACATCAAGTCAGCCTTGCATGTTGTCGCCCACGTCGCCCATGTGCCCACCACAAGGAGCGTACTCGAGACGACTTCTTGGCCGACTGAGAGTTTCATCTTGGAGAAATCCTGTAGAATGGCAGAACGAGCGACTGGTAGCCACCAGAAGATTCGGTGATGCGACGGATAGCGAAATGTCGTCGATATGCAGTCGGGACACAGGTGTAGTTCGGTGAGGCGTAAAGTGGGACTCGGTGAACAGCAGCAGACGGTCTGATCCCTGCTCGGGACCTGCCGAATGGTGGGGTACAGATCTCGGTGGTGAGTTGCAGCATCAACATCAACATCACCACCGACATCAATAGCAAGTCGCGTTGATCGGCGACGCCGCGAGTCCTAATAACAGCGTCTTTTGTCGTTTCGTCCACACAAACAAAGAAGAGGAACACCCGCAACGGCGAATACCAAATCGCAATGGTTCGGTGGCACTTTCCACCTCTGCCACAGACTGTTCTAACACGCAATCCAGAACAAGGACGCGGGCTACACGTACGTGCACATGCACCGCGCCCGCGACGCAGACCTTTTTGAGGACTTTTGCAAGGACAAGCTCCCCGACGACGAGGTGTACGTGCCGCCCCAGCACCAGCCGATCAACCCGGAGGACGAGGACGACGTGGTGCCGGACCAGCACGCGGCGTTTGGCATCGCCAAGGCGACGCAGCGGCAGCGCGAGGCGGCGTGGAAGGACCTCGGGCTGGCCGGGCTGATGCACCGCGGTCCGGGAGGGGGCAAGACGGGAGGGGGCAAGACGGGAGGGAGCAGGATGCCGCGGTGAGCTTTGTGTTGGGCGTGTGGACTCGTCACGACGTTTGGGATGGCGTTGGGATTGCGTTATGGGATACCCGGGTTTGTTCGGCACAATTGGCACGACTGGAGCACATGGAACGAGGAGACGGCGGGATCGCGACGGAAGGTTTGCCCAGGCTGCGGGACGCTCTAGAAAGAGAGCGGTTCAGGCAGTTTCTACCTGTCGTAGATACACCTCGCTGCGGTTCGTCTAGAGAAACAGAAAATGGTCATTTCAAGTGACGTGCACTCCACAAGCCCATGCGGTCCCCAATGTTCGCCAAACGCCGTCCATGCCCGTAACGCCCAAATCACCCCTCGCCCTCTTGCTGCCCGGGCCTGAGGCCTCAGAGCGCTGATGGCTCCGTCCTCCCTCCCCCAAAAAGACGCCTAGTTCTTCCCCAGGTACCCCTCCCTCTCGAGCACCTCCGAGCGGAACTTGACGAGGAAGACGGTCTTGCCGGGCCACATCTCGGAGTCGTCCTTGGTGGCGATGTTGTGGGCGGTGACGCGGGCGGGGAAGCCGGCGCCGTCGCAGATGCCCTCGACGATGCCCGCGACGAAGGCGGCGCAGTTGAGCTGGGACATTTCGCGGGGCACGCTGATGTAGGCGTTGACGAGGGGCTCGTTGTCGATGATCATGTACTCGTCGGGCTTGGCGGGGTCGGCCGACTTTTCGAGGCGGTCGGCCTGCCGGGCGAAGAGGTGCTGCCAGCACGACTGCTTGATGAAGTGGAGGAGGGCGATGATGGTCAGCGGGCGGACCTGCGTGCGCGGGGGTTCGCGGAAGAGGAGGAGGTCGAGGAGCTTGAGGCCGATCGAGTGGCCTTGCACGTTGAGCCTGGCGGACGGACGGGGTGTTAGTTTTTCTGTCAGGAGGAGGACGGGGAAGAGGGATGGCGTACCGTTGTTCGAGCTCGGAAATGTCCTTTACGTTGCGCTGGGCGTAGGAAATCATCTCGCTGAAGAGGTAGGCGAAGGAGGACTGGCTGAGTTCGGCCGTCTTGGTGCGGTTGAGAGGCCGGTGGTAGATTGTCTTGCCGTTGGAGGGGTAGCGCAGGCCGGGCGTCTCCTTGCCCGGGACGCTTTTTGTCGTCGGGAGGTTCGCCATTGTCTGGGTGTGTAGGGAGTTTGAGAATTGTTGGCGTTATGGACGTGCGAAGGGGTGCATTGGGCGTGTCGTCGAGGGGGGGGGGGGGNGGGGGGGGGGGGGGGGGGGGGGGGGGGGGGGGGGGGGGGGGGGGGTGGGGGGGGGGGGGGGGGGGGGGGGGCGATCGCGAGCTCTCGGGAAGTGTTGCTGGGTGGGAGCTCCAGGGATGCGCTGCGCAAAGTGACGCCGTGGTTGGAAGCTTTCGTGGCGGTCGCGCGATTGGTCGGTGATAAGCTGCATCGGCGATAGCGATAAGAGCTTCCTCGACGTCTATGGGACCACGAAGTTCCATGATCAATTGCGTTTGACACGACAGAAGCTGCTGATGCTAATGGAACTGAATCCAAAGTAATGATAATGTCTTATAATGCCGTGATTTCTTTCGTGGTCTTCTGCAAGTCCCAGATCTATTTTGAAGCACTCTAGTACCCGATACCCCATCTGTCCATGCTGCCATCAAACGACATCAGACACGAGCATCCCGCATTTTGAACCACAACAGGGGCAAACACCGTCAAATCAAGCACCGACACCCTTCTCTACGGCACCACCGAGGTAGTCCTCCGACTCGCCGATGAGCTTGCCGCCGGCGATCCAGCGAGCCGTGCGGGCGTCGCGCTTCTCCTTGCACAAGGCGTTGAGGGCGGGCCAGTAGGTGTCGTGGTCGTACTCGAACTCGAGCTTGCCGTTGCTGAACTCGGTCCACAACTGGTCCTCGGGGACGTACTGGCGCATGTCCTCGTTGAACTTGAGCTTCTCACGCGTCATGGGGTCGATGAAGGGGGTGATGAGGCGGAAGAAGCCGTTGACGACCCACGGGACTGCGAGCCATGTTAGTGCAAAGTCACATCACACCGGAAAAGCCGCCGTACGCACCGTTGATGATGAGGGCCTTGCCCAGACGCTCCGGGTAGTGCGTCTGCAAAATGTTGAGCACCTCGCGGGCCTGCCCGAGCCCCGGGGCCGTGTTGGAGCGGGCCTTTGAGCTCTTGAAGTTGATGAGCAGGGCGAGCTTCTCCTGGCCGGCGGGGGCGAGCTCGATGACGCGCTCGACCATGAAGACGAGGTGCTGGACCTGGCGCGGCCCCGGCTCGGTGTTTTGGTGGCCCGGGCTGAGGTAGAGGCATGGCCTGCGCTCCTTGTCGAAGCCGAGGGCGATCTGCTTGCCCGTGTCGTTCTCGGGGGAGATGTAGTCCGCCGTGAGGCCCTCGACGCCGTACTCGCGGCGCCAGACGACGGTCTCGAGGAGGCGGCGCTCGGCCGTCTTGAGGTCCCACTTGGTCGCGCGGAGGTAGCGCAGCAGGCACTGGCGGGTGAGCCACTGGCGGTCCGAGTCGGTGAGCGGGCCGGACTTGTCGGCGGCCGCGGGGCACTTGACTTCCGTCCAGCCACGGACCTGGGACAGGAGGGAGTCGTACTTTTGCTGCTGGTCTGCGGTGAGGTCGGGGGCCGCCGGGGTGGAGGCTGTCGGCGGCGGCGAGGCGATGGGCGTCTTGAGGGGGCCGGTTGCGGCGATGGTGGTCTTCTCTGGCACGGCGGCGGCGCTGGCCGGTGTCTGATCGGCGACGGTAGCCATTGTATGCGAGGATCCTCTCGGAGGTGAATGGTCCGGGAAGGTAAGGTTGGATGCGCGCGAAACAAGCGCTCGTCCCGCACGACGTTGGGTGTGATCAGATGTCTGACTCTGACGTGATGATGTGGATGAGCGGAACGTTCTATCCGTGGTGTGTGGTGAGCTGAAAATGAACTCTCCCAGCGACTGAAGGAACCGGGCCGATGACTAGTGGAAAGCAAGTTCGTACACCGCTAGATGTGATGGACCCTCTGCTTACGCGTTGGTATGGTAGGTATGGTTGGCGTCGTTGTCGTCGATTCACGGCGAGGACACGGTGAGATTAGATGAAATGAGATGAGGCCAGCCGGGAAGCTCAGTTCCGGCGGTAGTGTCCACACCAAAGTGCCAAAATGAGACCGGGGGATACGCTATTTTGGTTTTGACGTGCTGGCAATACGTGTACGCAAGGTGTACGGAGTGTGCTAAGATCTCCGGGTGGATCGTGAGGTTATCTGAGGCAGAAGGGGCGGATCACCTGGGTAGTGACCGTCAGATGCGCATCTTCATGTGGTGGACAGGAATTGCCATTGTGAAGCAGCTCCGGGTTTGGCTCAACGATTCAGCATCGCATCGCGAATCAACAATTGGCCGTTGCCAGTTGTACGTACCGTATCTTATCGTAATCGGGCACTTATCTTGCCTTATCTGATGCTCCTCGGTACTTCTGTCCGCGGATTGTCGGATTTCAGAGGTTCATGTCCCTGTCACCCCAGCTGCAGGATCTCGGCAAATCCCGCGCTAGACCGGATAGAGCTGGGCCCGGTTCCACCTCGCTGTTGGAGTTGGAGGTTTGGTTGCACGACCCAGGCGTGCCAGGCACGTCAGGGACCTTACAGCGTCGGAGGTCCCTGAAATCGCAGCAGCTGCACCTGCACTGCGTCTAATTACTGGCCAGCCTAAAGTGACTGTATGTGCCCAAGCTGCGCAGAGCTTGGGGCTGGGCCAATGACACCGACGGCGAATTCTGCGAAGTGGTCGCCAACTTGAAACCTCGGATCTTCATCAACCTTCCATCATGGTCTGCATCCTTCCGACGATCGACCGTGGACCAAGGACAAGAAAGAGAACCTTTGATTTCCCCGTCGTTCCTCGAGTCAGTGTATCCGGCCTGTCAGCAACGGATATACTAACCGTTGGCTAGGATCCCAGCGTCAATCCAGGCTTGGATGCCATACCGCAACATGCACAGATGAACGCTACCGACCACCATGGTCGTCGGCACGGTCGTCACCTGGTCCATCAGAGTTGTCAGCATGGCCATCTAGGTTATCAGCATGGCTATCAAAGTTGTCAGCGTCGTTGTCAGAACCGTTGCCCAAGTTGCTAGCATCGTTGGCCAGCATCGTTGAACAACTTGTCACCACGAGATCGCGATGACGAAAACCGACGATTGAGACACCTCGAGCCAGGAAGCCACAACAGATCCCCTGGAACGGCGAAGCGTGCGCCCTCCTTCTACCGCTTCCAACCCACGCATCGTCCGCTTGCCCTCTCGCGTGGCCGACTTGGCCCAAACAAGCAACGAACACCAGATGGCCCATTCTCAACCGGCCGGTCGCTGGCCTTCCGTGTTCGTGGCTGGATCACGCTCGTCTTCCCAACTGCCCGGAACGCCAACCATCCGAGCCTGTGGCTGCAGTCGCGCGTCTGGCTTCTCTTCCTCCCGAACGCCAGAACCTGCCGCCCTTGTCTCCCGTGTCCGCTGCTCCACCCCATCCGTCTCTGTTCTTCACACTCGGCTCCAAGTTTCCGAGCCATGGACGATCCCTTCCCATGGGCCCTGACGCTGCCTCCATGCCAATCAGCAATTCAACAGTCTCTGCCTGCGTCAAGCGACCAAACCATCAACTCGTCCCATCCGTGCGGGGATGCACCGTCGTCCCAGATGCTTCTTTGGCGCCTTCCCGTCCCCTTGGGCGTCGTCACACCCGTTCTTATGTCGCCTGCTGCCCACCCGACACGACCCCGACATCTTGGGGGAGCCTTGTTTCTTCGTGTCGGCTCCCGAACGGATCGTCGTCACATCACCCCCGCCACGAACTCCGCCCTTTGCCGCCGGGAAATAACCACTTGACTCGAAGATTACTTTTAGAGTATTCAGTATTACTGATCGACGCGACTACCGGCGTTGAAAAGGCCTGCGCTGTAACCTCATCTACCGGCCTGCTCGGATCTACCGCTGGGACCGATCTCTTCGCATCCGTATGTGTCCACGGCCACCTTTCTCCAGCAGCTCTGAACCGAGAGCTTTTAAAGATGGTCACCCTCCTCCCTTCTCTCTGGCCCTGTCTGGATGCTAGGAAGGCCGCTCTGCACAGACCCAGCCATTTGTCCTCCTGGTTCAACATGCCGCTCTCTACCTACTTTGCCCAGGCCTTCGTCGCCGTCCTGTTGGTCATCTTTGGCCTTCACATGCGGACCACCGCCGCCCAAGTACCGGCGCCTGCTTGTACAAACGTGGACCAGGCGAACCCCCTTCACAGCCAACACCCCAACAACGCCACGGGCGTGCTGAACATCACCATGGCCATCATCCCGATTCCCATGACGACGGCGCGGCAGGTCATTCCATCTCAGTACGGAATTTTGGAAAACGCCCTACGAGCGGTGATGCCCAACTTCCCCGCTGGCATGTACCCTGTTGTGGTCCAAGCTGGACATGACCACGATATCCGGTTTCAAGACCTTAGCATTCCCGACTTTAGTGTAAGCCCAGCCTCGGGTACCAGTACCCACACTCCTGTCAACACCGCTGACCATTGCCACAGAGAGCTGGTTTCGAGTTCCCCTTCTTGGATCTCCTCGGTGACGGTGCTTCGAGCTTTCGCTGGGCCCCGGAGCAGCTGATCTCGGCATCGAACCCTGTGGCCATTGGCGGCTCCCAGGCGTACGGGACGACGGTCCACGCCGCCAGCTTTGGCCCCGATTGCAATGCCTACGAAGCGTCACCTCAGGGTGGGACGTCCTTTAACGGATCCGCTGGCACCAAGCACATATCTCTCGAGATGCGGCGGGCGCCTGCCGACCAGCCGATACCGTACAGCCTGGCCATGTTTGACTCCATCGTCAACCAGCCAATCTTTGCCAACGGATCGACCTGCGATCAGCAGATCCGGTTTTTCAACACCTCGTTGACCCAGGGTGTCTTCGAGCCCGTACCCGTTCGCGGAACCATCAAGGCAGACCTCGGCCCGTTCAGCACCGACACGTCCTTTTCGGACGTTGCGGGTTTCCAGGCTGCGACACCCTTCATCGAGAACAACTACCTGCCGTGCGAAATGTTTAGAGGATACAACCCGGTCAGGACAACTTGATACCCTTGTTTACGATACCTAATGTCTGCATTTTGGATGTCTGTACTGCATACTTGTCGAAGGAAACAACCTCGACCTAACGACTACATGACGTACATAGCTTTCGGGGACGGGCTTTCTGTTCCGGCCCCTCCCCAGATGGCATTTACCAGCTCCGCCAGATTTATTCCTTGGCCCCTGTTTCACCATGTCTAAATAAACGCATTGAATGCAGGAGCAGCCCCTGCTCCAAGAATAGCAGAGTGTCAATGTCGTTCAGAGCCGTCCACCTGTCAAAACTTGTTTGTGTCAGTAGCCCAATGTGCCCTTCACTGGCGATGTTAGCCACGTGGCCCGCAATGTCTTTCTGCACATCGCTAACGGAGACGATGTCATCGATTCCATTGCTCAAGTCTCCCATACCGAAGCTTGGGACATGGTTCACTGGAAGACGGCGAATGTGCTCAAACTTGGCTTGCAGGATGATTTGGCGGTCCTCCTTGGTCATGTCGAAGCAGCGGCGGAAGAATCCAAGACCAAGGGACGTGAGGTAGCAAAGGAAGCGACTTACCTCGGGCCACTTGGCCTTGTCGTCGTCCAAGTCGAGTTGGTGAGGCAGCTCGGAGGCGGAGAGGTGGTCGAAAGCCCAGAGGGCGTATTGGATCCAGAGCAGGCGTGAGAAAAGGGAGGTGAGGGTCGAGGCCTTGATCATTCCATTGCTGCCGGGCGTCTTCGGCTCAGCGGTCCACAGGGCGTAGCGGCGCGGGTTGTCCCACCGCGTCAACAGGCCGTGGGTTCTGGCATCGCGTGTCGTCATCTGGCCGGCCCGAGGGGCGGAGTGCGCAACTGACGACGTGTCAGCGCTAGAATACAGAGGCTTGAGGGGATTGCTGTAGAAGAGGCGCGTGAAGAGCTCGAGCTCGAAGAAGCGCGCCTGAAAGAAGACTTCCCTGTACTTGATATCAGCGGCCAAAGCGTGGCCGCGGTCAAGGCCGCGGCCGGCCAGCAATGCGCCTACGTCTAGGTCTTGCTCGGTGCCAGGCTCGAGGGCAGACCGCATAACGTCGAAAGGGTTTGCAGACCTGTCGAAGGGGCTGTAGAACCACTTGACGACGTTGTCCCTCAGCAGCACGTCGACGGCACGCAGGAGATGGAGGAGGTCGCGGAATCGGGCGAGGGCTTTGGGGTTCGCACGGGATCGCGCGTGAGTGCCGTCAGGCTTGCTCCAGGGGTCGGGATAGCTGGATCGGAAGCCGCCTTGGTGGAAGGTGGTGAGGTGTGCCTCGACACGGCGGCGGAACTGGCGGACGTGTTCCCTTGCGCCGCGGACGGGAGCGTGGATGGCGGCGAAGGCGGCGTTGCGGGCGTCGGGGTGGAGGAGAAGCGGGATGAACCAGGAAATGTCGCCGGCGACGGCGAGCTGGATGGAGGGGTGGAACTGGATGAGGTTTAGCCTGTCGACGAGGTCGAGGTGGAGGAGGACTTCGCATTGTAGCTCCCGCGGAAGAGCGGCGAAGAGGGCGACGGCATTTGCAGTCGAGGGCATGTTGGCGGAGTTGTGGTTGTTGGTGGAGTTGTGGTTGTTGATGGTGATGGTTGGTGATGGTGTGTTGCTGACTTTGAGATGAGGCCAAGGTTAGCTGGTCGAGGCGATCTGGCGGTGTATAAGTATGCAACGACACGTCTTGTTCGATGAAGTGTGATGATTTGGCTCGTTGTTCAAGCCTAGTTGGCTGCTGACAGTTCTAGGAGATCAGTGGCAGTGGCGGTAAACAGATTTCGAGTCTGCTTTGTCCAGTCGTCATTGAGTATTGTTCGACTCAATAGCAGTACAAGAACGCACTTCTTTGAGCCACGCGAGTCCGTCTGTGTATCGCCAGAGGTATTGTCTGTCATGGCGGATCTTGAGTCCAAGAAGACAGAGTCGTCGGATTGGGCATTGGTTTCCATTGACGATGGTCATGGCCAACACTCGGTGGGAAACGTCGCTTCAACTTGCACATTTCGGGGACGGTGCGTCTTGGCGACGGGAAGGATCTATGGTACTGTGCGAGTGATCACCTCATGGGTGTAGAGCGCCCAGAAAAGATGGCCGTATCGTCAGTCCAACGTTGCGACCGCGATGAAATCTGGTGTTGGCTGCGTCGAGCCTCGGCCTCGCAGCTCAGCTTCATCGGCGTTCCCATAAGCATGAGATTAACACATGAGATTCACCCATGAGGTTCATAAACATGAGATTCGCTCATGAGATTCATATACATGAGATTGGTTCATGAAATTTATAAACATGAGATTGGTTCATGCACGATCAAGGTAACGGTAGCGGCAGCGGGAAGCTTGAGTTTGACTGGAAAGTGTGGGGGAACCGAATGCATCCGCTGCTCTCATACAGAGAGTATGAATTGACTATGAGATTGAGATGGCTACAGAGTCTACTGCGTGTACACTGCCGACGGCTGCATCCAAACCCGCCACGTCAAAGGGTCGAGAGGGATAGGACGGCAACCAGAGACGACAGACGAGCGAATGGCGCGGCTCGGAAGAGCGCCCTGGGACGAATCGAAAACGCGACTGGAAACACTCGAGTCTCCGGGCCAGGGTTGATGTGTCGATGGCGGGGGCCGCTTGGCGGTTTCGGGGTTGATGAAACGCCAAAAGTGACGATGGACCTCGACGACGAGTGTGGCCGTCCATGGGTCCATGGTCCATGGTCACCGTCCACGGTGTACGGATACGTGGTAAGACAGCATCCCTGTCTGTCATGAAACTTAAGCCTCAGACTGTCTCTCTTTCTTTGTACGCTTGAGGGTGGCGCGAGACGGAACGCAACCTGAAGCCTCGAGGAAGATGGGACCGTCATGGGACGAGGGGACGAGGGGACGAGAATGGAAACAGACGCTGCTCTGGTTTGGGTGTTGGCTGCTGACTGATGACTGATGGCTGGTGGTGGTTATGAGATTTGCCGATGAACAAAACAAGGACGAAACCTGAAGACGCTCATGTCTACACGTCCCACCACCTCTTCTGCTTTTACCGTCTCTCACACTCTCCTCTTCTCTTCTTCCCCCTTGGCGCTGGCGCATTGCTTGGTCCTCTCTCATTGTTCGGTCTAGCATCGTGACCTTTACTTTGTCTCCCTTTCTTCCTGTAATTAATTTGATTAGCCAACAAGCCGACGTTCGCTTGCTCACCACAGCCCTCCCAAGCGGTAGATCCGACTCCCACGACAACAAGACACGTCCAACAGAACAGCAGAGATGGACATGACAGAGGCAAGGTACGAAAACCTCCACGTCGAGGACCACGACCGCGACGACCGCAGCAGCACCGAGGTCGAGGATTCGCTCATGGGCGGCGGGGACGACAAGATGTACGCCCGGGACTTGCAGCACCCGGCCAAGCGGAGGCGGAACGGGTGCCTGGGCATGCTCAAGGCGTCGCGGTGGTTCGTCGACACGATACTGCTGCTGGTGATTCTGGGCCTGCTGGTGCGCGAGCAGACGGGCAAGCCGCCGGCGAACCCGTGGGACTTTGGGGGCGACTTGACGGGCGTCAGCGGACACTGTGAGCACACTCGGGAATGCGTGGGAGGGAGGGAGGGAGGGATGTGAAGTTGAGAAGAAGGGAACGAGGGACGGCGGCTGACGATGTCCGGACAAACAGTTTCGCAGCAGATCAAGACGTTCACGCCGGACTACGAGGGCAAGTACGCGCCCAACGACACGTCAAAGTTCTTCACGGACGAGGTGCTGAACAACTGGAACGAGCTGATGCCGTGTAAGTTGGACCGAGGACGAGGACGAGGGCGAGGATGAGGATGAGGACGAGGACGGGAGACGGGAGACGGGAGACGAGCCGGATGAAAAGAGAATGAGAGAGAGAGAGAGACTGACGGACGACAGACGGCATGGGGTTCCAATGGGTCAACGACACGCACAAGTACCACGACCTGCCGACGCCCATCGTCTGGCCCGAGAAGACGGTCTTCACCACGTCCATCACCCACCAGCTGCACTGCCTGGTGCGTCTCCCTACATGCACTACATACAGGCTCTGTTCCTGTGCCCTCGGATGCCGAGCCCGGAGCTGACGCGTCCCGCAGTTCGCCGTCGTGCAGACGTACTCGGGCCTCACGTCGGGCCACGAGATACCCGACGACCACCACTGGCACATGATCCACTGCTTCTCGTACCTGCGGCAGACCATCATGTGCAGCGCCGACATGGCGCTCGAGGGGCTCGAGACGACCTTTCCCGACCACAACGGCGGTTCCGACGGCTGGGACTCGAAGCACGGTGGGTTGGCCCGCGTGCGGCCGTGAGACTCTTTGACTTGTGTGTGACGACGATGCTGACGAGGACGATGTAGTTTGCAAGGATTATAGCCAGGTCAAGGCCTACTTGGAGAGCGTCAGGGCATACGACGATAGAGAAATCTTTTAAGCCAGCGTTGGCAGTTTATCCAGGAACCCTTGCTCGAGTCTTTGCTCGAGTGTTTGCTCAACTCTATTGCTAACTCTCGTGCTCAACTCTTTTGCTAACTCTCTTGCTTAACTCTCTTGCTTTACTCTCGTGCTCAAGTCTTTGCTCAAGTCTTTGCTCAACTCTCTAGCTCAAGTCCCAACATCAGTGACTCTGACGTTCATCTACTCTGCCGTACTCTGACCTCTACTTACGTTCAAGGCCCAGGGAGGAATTGAGACTGCATCATGGGGTCGTCGTCGTCGTCGTCACCATCATCGTTGCTATGCTGTTTGATGAGGCCGGCATAAAACTGCTCCCCGTCCACTTCCGACTCTGTTTCTCCGTCTTCGTCTCCTTGGCTTCCCTCGTCCGCTTCCTCACCTTGGCTCTCTCCCCCTCCCACCGCATCGTCGTCATCGTCATCCGCCATGGTAGCCACCCCCCTTCGCCTCATGAGCCTGTCGAGCCGGATCGCCCTGTCCCAGTCCTCGTCAGTCATGATGTCCGCCTCGGGATAGTCAGACCCCGGCAGCGGCAAACACAACGGACACCACTGCCCCAGGATGCAGCAACACTCGCCCGGGTCCCGGCGGCGCCCGCGGCTCCATCCCTCCCACCGCAGCAGCGTCTTCGTCCACACGGCGCGCTCGCAGCGCCTCTCGGACCTCCAGACGCCGCGCCAGCAGGCCGCCGTCATGCGGAACACGGCGTCGACGTCAAAGGGCTCGTAGCGCAGGTCGGAGCGCATCCTCTTCCACGCCAGCGACGTCACGTCGCAGTTCCGCCACCGCCACAGCCACCGCCGGTTCCGCGACCCGGGCGACGTGCGCAAGAAGTAGCCGAGCGACCGGGTGTAGTCCATGGCGTACACGCGCTCCAGGCACGTCAGCGCCGCCGCCCGCACCGAGAGCTCGGGGAACACGCGCGCCTCCGCCTCCGCCTCCGCCTCGGCCTCGTGGTCCCGGCGTCGCCGCGGTCCGGCCCCCCCGGCGCCCGCCGGCCTGCTCGACCACGCGCGCATCTCGCCCGACAGGAAGCTCGGCGCGTGGGACGCCTTGACGCGCGCGATGGCCTGGTACGCCGACTTGAGGAAGCGCTCCTGGTCGCGGCGCCCCATGCGCCTGAAGCGCTGGAGGAACTTGAGCGGCAGGCTGCACAGCGCGTGGAGGAACTTGCTCATCTCGAGCTCGGGGTGCGCCTCGTACAGCAGCGTATCCCTCTTGTCCACCGCTGCGCCGTCAGCTCTCCGAGACGTCGGCCGCTTCTGCCGGACCTCCTCGGCCCGGAAGATGGCGCAGCCCAGGTCCGAAAAGTCGCAGCGGTCCAGCATCACGAGCCTCGCGCGCACGTAGCCCGCGAGGTCCGCCTCGGCCGCCTGCAGCTGGCCCGCCAGCGCGCGGAACTCGTGGTCGCGCGGCCGCGCGCGGAAGAGCGGGAGAACCGGCTCCCCCGTGACGGGGTCCGACTGCCACTGCAGCGCGACCAGGTTCCTGTCGAGCTCGACCTTGCGCAGGCCGCCGTCGTAAAAGTCGCCGACGCGGCGCCGCTCGTCCGAGGCGTGGTTCGCGGCGCGGACGGCGCGGTTGAAGGCGAGGAGCATGGCGTCGAGCGGCGCGGCGTAGCAGTCGAGCGTGGCCTTGAAGGCGCACGTGATTTGCACAAAGTCGTCCCTGGTCCAGCCGCGGAACAGGTGCTCGGCGCGCGCGAGGCGTGTTGCGTACGACTCCCCCGCCGGCGCGACGACCTCGCCGTTGAAAAAGTGCGCGTCGCGGCGCTCCCACCTCGCGCCGCGGGGGAACAGCGGCCGGCGGTAGTGCGCGCGGCGGAGGAGCTCGAGGCGGAAGAGGGCGCGCTGGAGGAGGGCGCGGTTGGTGTACGTGCTGTCTGCCGTCTCGTCGAGGGGGACGCCTTCGGGGACGACGCCGTGGCGGGACACTGTCGCGCGGCGCTTGAAGGCGAACTCGAACATGGTCGGGTGCTCGGTGCCGTCGTCCCTTGCGAAGCGGGAGTAGGGTCCGAGGGCCTCGGCCGACGTGTCGACGTGGTCGTCCACCCAGGAGGCTTCCCAGTCGTCAAAGTTGTGCCGGCTGCCCGGCGCGGGGACGCCCTGGTCGTCGCGGCGGCTGCCGACCTCGTTGACGTGCTCGAGCAGGTCGTCGATGACGATGGAAATGTCGCAGAGGTCGCCGAGGCCCCAGACCGCGAGGTTGGCCTCGTCTGCGACGGTGCCGGCGGCCAAGTCGGCGTCAAAGGCTGCCCGCGCGGACTTGCTCGAGTTGAGGCGGCGGTCGACGCAGGACACGGCGTCCTTCCAGGCGATGGGGTGGATGTGTTTCTGGAGGATGGTGAGCTTGCGCGCCTGGAAGGCCGTCTCGAGGGCCTTACTTGTTTTGGCGAGGTCGAGGGCGCCTCGGAGGGACGGCTCTCGCATGAGGGCTTCGAGGGCTTGTGGCTCGGGCTCGTTGGAGGTGTCTGGGCTGCTCGAGCCGCTGGCCTCTACAGGCGAGGATGGAGATTCGGATACAGACATTGAAGTGTATGATGTGGTTGGTGTATATCTTGGTGACGATGAAGACAGAGGCGACCTACCTAGCTGGCTACTCGGTTGATATATACGCAGTCAGTCGGGAACAGCAGGCTTGAGGTGACTTGCTTTGCCCGTTGCGAGTAGAGAGAGTTCTTACAAAGCTATTGTGCGTCACCAGACGTCGTCGGGTCTTCTTTGATGGCCGAGTCTTGTTGGAACAGCGGTTGTGGACAATGCTGCTGATTCTCGACTGACGTGTCTTTGTCTATTCAACTCGCCAACGCAGTTCGTCAACCAGCTGTTGTGGGCATGTGACGGACTAGGTGCTGGCAGACCATCGCCACAGGACAGTTCTCGTTGCATGAAGGATGTTGAATCTCGACTACGGCTTTCAGACGCGGCGAAGAAGCTTTGAAGAGTCGAAAGCAAGTCTGAACTCGACGTCGCAAGTCAGTCAGTCATCGACGCACAAGTCAGTCAGTCACTCAACAGCCCGATACTATGTTCAGGTCACGGATCAGCACAGTTGACCATGCAGCAAAGCCAAGATTGACGTCTAGCTAGGCTGAACTACTCCCAGTCCAACCGAGTCATGATATCCTGCCTCAATGCGTGTCCAGATCCCACCGTCCAAGTCCATGGCCCAACGCCGGACGTGCCAGAAAGCCGCTCCTCCAAGACAAGACAGTCAAGCCAGGTGAGTCGTGTTGTACAGCCTGTTGCCCGTATCCGTCCCGTACTGCCCCGTGTACTTGTTGTCCGAAAGCCGCAGGGCAACGACGGTCAGCTCGTCCTCCTCCGCCAGCTGCTCCAGGATGCCCGAGACGGCCTTCTTCTGCACGACGCCGGCGACGACGACGACGCGGGCGCGCACGTCCAAGTCCCGCAGGCGGTGGACAAAGTTCCTGACCGACTTGCCGCTGTCGACGACCGAGTCGACCAGCAGCACCGTGGTCTTGCCGTCAAAGGTCTCGGCGTCGAGGTCCCGCGGCGTGCGCGCGTGGACGAGGGCGGCCTTGGGCAGCACGTCGTTGACGCCCATGGCCATGGGCTCGCCGCCGCGCATGAGCGCCACGACGACGGCGTTGGCCTCGTCGCGGACGTGGAAGCCGTCGGCCTTGCGGCCCTGGACGTGGGTGATGGGGTAGGCCTCGAGGCCGAGCACCTCGGACAGGTACTCGCGCGCGAGGTAGCGGCCGACGCGGGCGTGGGCGGCGCGCAGGGCGGGCCCGTCGAGCATGGCGTCGCGCGTGGGCGTCGCGAGCAGCCTCGACGCCGGCTTGTCCGTGGCGTGGACGAGCTGGAGGTACGCGCGGCGGCGGGCGACGGAGGCGACAAAGTCGCGGCCGGCGACGTCGACGACGGGGAGCCTGGCCGGCGTGAGGCGCGGCTTGACGCCCGGCGGGATCAGGGCCTGCTGCGCCTCGAGGCCCTCGTCGTCGATGGCGCGCAGCAGGGCCTCGTCCATGGTCTGGCTGCGGATCTTCTCCTCGCCGACCTTGACGACGGCGCGGTCGGCGGCCTTGAGCATGGGCAGGTCGAGGGGGCTGTCGCCAAAGGCGGTGACGCGGAGGCCGTGGCGGTTCCGGAGGCGGGCGACGACGGCGCCCTTGATGTCCGGGGTGACGACGTAGCCGTCGCACACGCGGCCGCCGCCGACGACGCGGACGCTGTTGCCGAAGCCCTCCTTCTGCATCACCATCTCCCAGATGCGGCGGATGCCCGAGGTGACGATGACGGCGCCGACGTTGGGGTCCCGCGTGGCCGTCTGCAGCAGGTTCGAGAACTCGGGGTGGATGTTGACGAGCCCGGCGATGGAGGCGCACATGTTGTCAAAGTCGGCCGCCGTCTCCTCGTAGAGCAGCACGATCTGGCGCAGCGCCTTGTACGTGTAGCCCCAGGCGGCGATGGTCGTCTTGAGCGGGCACTCGGCGTGCAGGTGGCGCGCCTCGGGGAGCGTCCAGAAGGTCATGCCCGTGTCGCCCTTTGTGATGGTGCGGTCCGCGTCGAGCACGAGCATCGAGTCGAGGTCCTTGTCGACGTCGAGCCCGAGGACGACCTGGTCGACGTGGGCCATGGCGCGCTTGACGTTGTCCGCCTCCGAGTGCTGGACAATGTCGTGGACGAGCGGGAGCACGCGGGTGAGCATCGACGGCACGTAGGGCACGACGGTGAAGAGGATGCCGTCCTCGAGGCAGACGCGGCGCAGCCTGCGCTTCTCAAAGTCCTGCCAGCGCCGGATGTGGTCGACCGAGAGCCGGGGACGGGGCCGCGACTCGTCGTCGAGCGTCCGCTGGGCCACGACGTCGGCCGGTACGTCCAGGTAGAGTATGTGCGTGTAGGCGTCCTTGTCCTCGTCCGTGTAGACGACGTCGGGCGTCTCGTCGTCGCCCTCGGTCCAGAAGGCGTAGTGGCCCGCGACGAAGCCGGTGCGGCCGTACTCGAAGCACTCCTTGGCCATGTTCTGGACGGCGCGGCCGCGCCAGACGGCCTTGATCTCGGGCGGAAAGGTCTTGAAGGCGTCCATGCCGCCGGGCACGAGCTTCCCCAGACGCTCGGCGCCTTCGTAAAAGGAGTGGTCCTCGTGGCCCAGTATGTCCTGCAGCTGGCGCAGCACGAACGACTTGCCGCTGCCGGGGACGCCGTACAGTCCGATGATGATGGGCTTCCCCTTGGGCTTCGGGTTGGGGTTGTAGAGCTTGCGAACGTCCTCGAGCTCGGAGATGAGGTCGTCCGTCATCTTCTTCACCGCCTTGGAGGACTTGCTGTCCGGGTCGTACGCGGCTTCGGGGAGCTGGCCGGGTGGTGGCAGCACCGGGAGCGTCATCGGTCGGTGGTTGAGAGGCGGAGGCGAGAGCGGCAGGTCCGCGGATCTGCTGTAGAAGGGCATATTGAGCAACGATGATTGTCTTCGGAGCGAATAAAAGTGGCAGAGTTGCAAAGAGTCGAGCCAGAACTTGGTTGATGTGGTTGGTGTTGTTGAGGAAGGAGCGAGATGGCGTTGTGGTGGTGGTGGAGGTGGTGGAGGCGTTGGAGGAGGTGGTGGTGAAAGAGATGCAAATAAATACCAGAGGCAGACCAAGTATTTCTTCAGAGAGAGCTGGCTTGTTGATGGCAAGATCTGGAGATTCTGGACGGTCTGCAGTGTGTCGAGAGAACCAGGCAGCTTGCCTGAGGCGACTCAGCAGTTGGCAAGACATTCACCTGCGGGCTTTGCATGGGGCAAACCGCAAGACTCTGCACGCGGCCAAGGTGATGGCAAGATTTGGCTGCTTTTCAGGCTGTCTTTCCGTGGACTGAGCAATCAGAGAAGCAGTTTGTCGTTGAGAATTGGGACATGTATGTCAACCTATCAACCCAACACACGGCAACTATGCTTGGAAGCAACATCACACCTGTACTGTTCCAATGACACTTGTACATACAGATGATTTCCATACAAGGACGAAATTTGCAAAATCTAGCTTTCAGTCCCAGCACTTTGGTAGTGCTTGTTGCGTTTTTATTTGGGTTTGACTGCAAGCATATGAAGAAATGTACACTACACGACAGAGTAGACAAATCATATGGAAGTGTGGCTCTGACCGGAAGAAACTTGAACCATGAGAGAAGCATAGCCTTGAGGAAAGAAGCATCAGAATGACCCTCAAGCAGGCAACCCCTCCTAACGGGTTTTCCTCAGTTCTGGATGGAATAGAGACAAAAGAAATAGAATCAGAAACAATGGATTGAGTACTGTCTTTTGCCAGATGAAAGCCTTTACTTGAGTGTTTCACTGTGTCTTGAACATCTCTTTCACCCTCTTCTCCTTTTCCAAGTGGAAGAGTTTCTGGAACACATCTGTCTGCTGCAGTTTCCTAGACAATCCACAAACCACCCACTTGAACTCTACGCGACCTCGCCCATTTTGACGAGAAACATGCCGAGTTCGCCAACGAAGAAGGCAAGGTATGGACAGCGCGCAAGACTCCCAAATGTAGCGTCATGTGTGGCACATGATAGGAGGGAAACAACCTGATCAAGCATCTATTTACTGGCGTTTGCTCTGGAGAAGCACGCATAACAAGAGAGCCTCACATGAATAGTTTAGCTCCTAATCCATGCCCAGTTCTATTACAACTGGATATGATGGAGTCTCGATCACGTCAAGGTAGTACCAGAGAACAGCAGTTGAGGAGTTTGGGGTAATAAATGTACTTGCAACCATGCAACTCGAAATAATCGTATGCAACTCCACGACCACCGATGACAACAAGGACAGAAACAGCAGTTGTCAGCCGCAGACCGCCGAAACATCTCGGCATCAACTGCCCATTCCGTTTCGACTTCTCTTGCTTGCAGCGTCGTTCATGGTGAAGTGGCTCAGCAGTCTGTGGCTGAGAGTGTACTCAAGAGTCAGCGTGGCGGCGGTGGCGCTGCACATTTCATGTTTGACGGCAAGCGCGCCACATGATCCATCAAACCTAGCCAGCTGCGTTCTATCGTATTTGTGCCTCCATTTTCTTGTCTTCATCTCCAGGTATGCAGTATGGGCCACCAAAGACCATGCCGATGTTTGCCCTCAAGTTGCCTCATGATGACCGTCGTGGGCGATTGCCGCTACTCTCATGATGTCACGTCACCGTTCATTCGATACCTATCCTTACATCTCACAGCCCGTTGCCCATGAAAAAGCTGCATCATCTTGATGAGATGCTTTGACGTTTACTTGTGAACCGACATCCGAACTCATACCACCGCGCTCGTAAGCGACCTCGTCAAAAAGCTGGATGCTCCAGGTTCAGTGTCTGAGAATTGCAAACGCGTAGCTCATTCACTGGGCTTGGTCATTCAAGGCCGTCTCGAATACACCGACCGTAGCCAGCACGAGATCACTCTGGTCGATGGCTACGTCCTGATGTGCCCATTTCATATTCGCGAAACACAATGCGTATCGTGGCCGATGAATAGGAGGATCAGCTCGTGTGTCCTGCGCAGAAGACGACGGCTCGATGGAGGGGAAAGACGCGACGCCAACCTCCTCGATATCCCTCGTCTTGACAGCCATCCAGCAGCCAAAAATACCAATGGTATATCCGCAAAATGTTTACACTAGACTGCTAAGCTTGCTGCCGCCTTCAATGTCACCTTGACAAGGATCACCGGCCCTGTCTATGTCGTTGTCTGCCCGCAGCAAGCTCGACGGCGGCTTCGGACGGCACGCTCGGATGCCGAGGCGGATACGAATTTGATGGCTTTTGGGGGCGCAGGTTCATCAGCAAACTACTCCGTGCCTCGTGTAGGTATACTCGTACTCTCGCATCGTCTCGGCAAGGGTGTCTTGGTTCTGCAATGGACTGTACTTTGCAACTATGTAGTACTATGATGGGGACAGACGCTGTATATGTAGTGAGGTATCGAAGACGCCGCCAGCGACTGATTTATAAGCCGGCTTCTCTGTCGTGCCCCGCGTGTGGGGGTGGAACGAGGACTTCCCCTCACATGAGAGAAGCATCACGACATTGACTGACCAATGGTGCAACTTGCCATCTCATCGTCGCATTGGTAATCGCCTGCTGGACCCCGATTGCATATAACAACATCATCCTCGACTCTCAAGCGGCCTGTACCGATAGCCATTCCTCGACAAGAAACAATCTCACACATCAAGTCCTCGACAAGAAACCAAACAATCTCACATACTCCTCGACAAGAAACCAAACAATCTCACATATCCAACATGGCCTCTGCTCCCAAGATTAAGCTGTACACCAACCACACCTGCCCATGTACGTGAAGCTCGCACCGCCAATCAACTCACTCCTCTGGCATCTTCCCAGACCACCCACATGCCCTCCGAGCACGACATGACTCGAGAGCACGAAGCTAACCTCCCAACCAAAAGGGGCTCACCGCGCGCACGTCGCCCTCATCGAGCTCGGCCTGCCCTACGAGGAGGAGATCATCGACCTCTCCGTCCCGCGCACGCAGGAGTACCTCGAGATCAACCCGCGCGGCCTGGTGCCGTCGCTCTCGTACGACGGCGAAGTCATCACCGAGTCCGCCATCGTGAGCCAGTTCCTCGCCGACGCCCACCCGTCGCACCTGCTGCCGGCCTCCGGCTCCAAGGAGGGCGCCCTCGCCCGCGCGCGCATCGGCTTCTTCGTCGACGCCTACTTTGGCAAGGCCAACTCGCTCGTCTTCAAAATCTACGGCGCCAAGACGGACGCCGAGGCCGAGAGCATCGCCGCCGCGTTCGTCGACGTCGTCGCCAAGGAGATCGAGCCGCTGCTGGGCGACGCCGCGCCGTACTTTGGCGGCAGCGCGAAGCCCACCCTCGCCGAGGTACGTGGTGGCAGCCAGACCCCCCCCACCCCCCCTTGTGTGTTCTCGGGGCTACCTTTGGTTGTCTGCCGATGATGGCGTCATGTTGTCATGGAAGAGAGTTTCTGTTTGGGAGGATTCAGTGCTGATTTGATTTGCCAGGTTCTCACGGGGTCCTTCACCCTCCGGCTCTTCTCCTTTGCCAACCACGGCATCCTCCCCGGGAGCATCCTGGGTTCGCTGGAGCAGAGGACGCCCAACTTTTACAAGTGGGCGCAGGCCGTCAACAAGACGCCGAGCGTGACGCACATTTACAACGAGGCGACCGTCGTCGAAAAGACGAAGCACAGGATCGCGAGCATCAAGGCCGCGAGCAACTAACCTTTTTTCTTATTTCAAAATAAACTAGCTTTTGGCGAGACTGGGTGAGGCAGAATTTGTAGTGGCATACCTGTACGCGAATAATTCAAATCCGATTACTGTTGCAGGGCCCATGTCTTGTCCGAATCCCCTTCGTCGCCTTGTTTTGAGTTGTCAACACATGGGACGTGGTCCGACGGGCCACCGACGACCCAGTTCTGGGGTGGGAGAGGGATGGGGGCCGGTAGCTGCGAGTGGCCTCGGTCTCGGCAACTTGCAGCAGAGGTGACGATCATACTATTTTCGAATCTCGGTCAAGGTTGAGTTTTGCTAATTGACCGGGAGGGCCGCGGGGCCCATCGAGGGATACCCCGGGTGTGCGGTGACCCCGTGCCAGGTGCCTTGACCAACGGTTGGAAGTGCTCTGCTCGATGGTTTTATTCTCCGACGAATGGGATTATATCGCCCCGCGGGCCACCGATTTGTTGTGCGTTTGTTTGTGGTGGCGGGCTAGAAGCTTGCTTGTATGATCGGGTGGTTGAGGCGTGACGGCGGGCGAGGGTTCAACCGCCCGCACTTCAACTCGCCCACGGTCGAGATCCTGCGCCCGGGAGGTTCTCTCGCGGATCGTCGGAGCAAATCTTTACAGAGGAAGCTTACTTCAGGCTCTGGTGGAGCTTGTCTCGACTCCATGCCGGGTCTCGACTGTTCCGTTCGGGCGCTATTCGCAAGAGGTGGTGTGTCAACGGGGACGTTGATGGCCGTTGGGCACCTGAAGGAGTCCAAGATGGAACATCACTTCCGCCACGAACGTACGGTATCGACTCGGACATGGCCGGCTCCCAAACCCCCACTCGACCGAAGTCGGGCGTAGCCCACTGGTCTCGGATGTCAGCGGGTGCCACTCGATGGATTCCAGAAGGACTACAAAGCACGGGACGAAGTCCGGGTGACGAAGCGCCTCCTACCGAGAGGACATCTTTGCGTGAGTTTCTGGTCAGGTTCGTCGGGTTCATTGGTGCTGGGTGCCGGACGACGTCGCCGTGCCGGGTAAGACGAGGCAACTGCCTTTTGACACGGGTGGGAGGAGATGAAGGCCAGGTTTCGCCTTCGTCAGAGAAGATGCTCTCTCGAGAGAGTGTGGAAGATGGCCGAGAACAGACGGAGGAACAAGAGAGAGAGAAGAGGTGCGCGCAGCTGGCGGAGTTTGGCTCGGTCAAGGTTTTGGGCTTGGACGACCAGACCAGACCAGACCAGACCAAACAAACCCCGCTTGGCATGCGGCAAGAGGAGCATTCGTCTCTACTTGAACATTCTGACTGGTCCGTTGACTGGTCCGTTGCGTGGGCCATCGTCGATTCGCGCGTGGAGGGCGAGGCTTGGCCAGCCCTTCTCGAAGCCCTCGAAACAACAGGTGTGAAACGTCCCAGCGTTGATCCCGGAGGAACATCCGGATGGGGACAAGGATTGCGAGCGGAGAGGTGGCAGAGGACGCGCAGTGTAGATGCGTTGCGTTTCCCTGCATCCGTCCGTACCTGGGTGGTGTTGACATTCTTCGACAACTTGCAGGCATCTTCGGGGAAGGCGATACAGGCACAGTTCGATCGTATCTCGTCATGTTGCGGCTGTTTAGTCTGCCCTCTCTGGTCGAGCAGCGCGTAGGTAGAGGGCGCTCGAGTTGTCGTGAAACACGTCAGCCAACACGACAGCCAGAGCTTCACGTCCGAACCATAAACATCAAGTCATTTGATGGCGATGGTCGAGACCAAGACTGTAAAGCAGTGGTGATGGCCTCTTCCGCGGTATGTAGCCACAATCACATCATGCCTAGCTGCCATCCATCCGAGGACTGCGGATATACACAGTACCATCACGAATTAGTCGTACACACACACACATCAGTTACCATGCCTACGCACAGAGACACCCGCACGCGCCCTTTGAGTTCCAATCTGCCGCTCCCTCGACCCTCGAGCTTTCGTCCCAAGTCGTCTCATACTCTAAACCCCCGACATCCCGGACGAAGTCTGCAGGCCAGGCCAAGCCAGAGCCAGAGCCAATGAGCGCGAGCCATGTCCCCCTCACAAAGGCCTCTTCCGCCGCCTGCTTGCCCTGCGATCTGGCATCTGAAGCAAGACCAGTTATCCTTGATGTGTCAAGGCTTCAAACAGCGAACGGGTTCCCGGCGGGGGAGGGGGGAGGGGAGTTGATAACGACGTTTGTCCCCCACGTCCAACCGCCCTTCATGCCAGCGACGACCATCGCATCAAACGACGCGTCGATTCCGATCTTTCAACTAATTCGGGGGAAGAAGAGAGCTGCACGCCGCCCGGAGCGGGGACTCGGCGACTCTAGCCCCCTTGGCTCCATCACCTTTGGGTATCTGGACTTTTGCATGGGACGAAACACCACGGTGCCGGCATCACGTCTGCGGTCGGTCGAAGGATGCGCTTCTTTGCGCTGCCCGCGGCCTCTTACGGCCTGCTGTGGCTCGCGCTGGTCTTGTCGATGACGGGTCTCGTCGAGGCGGACGGGCGAACCTCTCGTTTGGTCGAGCGACAGCAGCTTCCGGACCTGAGCAAGATATCGCCATGCGGCGTAAGTAGCGGGCCGTGAATATTTGCGCGCGTGTGTGTAACAGCCAGACTGACGGTCTCGTAGCTTTCATGTCTGGTTCAGGGCATCAACGGCGCCGGCTGCGCCCCGACGAACACGACGTGCTCGTGCGCGAGCGCCGAGCTGGGGCAGATCGCGGCCGCTTGCCTCGTTGCAAACTGCACGATGCAAGACTCCCTAGGTTGGTGGCGGTGGTGGTGGTGGGCGACGTTGTGTGAGACTGCGGCTGATGAAGAGTTCAGACCTGGCGCAACTGCAGGCCGCGCAATGTAACCTGCCGCACGAGTCGCAGACGACGAAATTGCTGGCGATCCTCGTGACCGTCTACATCATGGCGGTCATTGCCATTGGTCTGCGGTTGGTTGCGAAGAACGTGGCCAAGAACTGGAGCACGGATGATGTCCTGATAGTCGGCGCAGTTGTGAGTGCTGTGACAGACGAGGCGAGTGGCAGACGTGCTAACGTGGCCGCCAGGTCATTGCCGTTGCGCCCTTTTCGTTTGTGATATTGAGTAGGTTCTGCTCGATAGAAACGCCGGACTTGTTGTATCGCTAACGCGTGTCAGTGGCAGTCAAGGGTTTCGGCACCCATCTGTACGATCTCCAACCAGGGGCTCTACAGGAGATCCTTCGCTTATGTGAGTGATATCAACCGGCAACACATGCGGCCGAAACTAACATGCGTAGTGTACGCTGCCGAAATCGTATACGTCTTCGTGCTGCTCTTCGCCAAACTCTCCCTGGTCGCCTTTTACCTTCGCATCTTCACCGTGCCGCGGTTCCGCATGGCTGCTTGGTCGTTGATAGGCTTCCTCGTCGTCGGCCAGGTCGTCATCGGCTTCCTCACCATCTTCTCCTGCCACCCCATTGAGCTGTTCTGGGACAAGAACATCCACACCGGCGGCTGCTTGGACATCAACCAGCTGGCGTATGCCAACTCGGCCCTCGCCATCCTGCAAGACCTCATCATCCTCGCCCTGCCAATCGCCATGCTCCCGGGGCTCCAGATGGACCGCAGCAAGAAGATATCCGTCGCCACCGTCTTCCTCCTCGGATCCGTGGGCTTCATCTCCACCATCATCCGCCTCCAGGTGCTGGCCGTCTTTGGAAACTCCATCGACCCGACGTGGGACTACGTGCCCGTGGTCTGGTGGACCGTCGTCGAGCTGGGCGTGGTCATCGTCTGCGCGTGCCTGCCCATGATCCGCAACCTCGTGAACAAGGCATTTCCCGACTTTAGCCCGTTCAGCTGGGCGACGCCCAAGGCGTCCAAGGACAGCTACGGCGCCTCCAGCGACAAGTCGTACAGACTCCAGCGCCACCAGAAGCTTGGGCGCAGCCACAGCCCGCCCCAGTTCAGCGACAACTACGTCCGCGATCACCTCACGAGCCCGTCCGCCAAGGCAGGGCAGGCGTCGCCTCCGACCGTACACCGCGCGCGCGCGCAGCCGGAGCCGAAGCCGAAGCAAAAGGTTCCCGAACCCCCCGTCTCGCCGCCGCAGCCGTTCGACCTGTCTTGGAGGTCGACGAACCCCTACGGAATCCCGACTGATGACCCGTACGCGGTGGGCAAGACGAATTACAACTTGGAGGTGCAGATGCTCGAGAGGAAGGACAGGAATTTCGACGAGGACGAGGCCAGGTGTGCACACTGTGGAAGGCGTCGGTGCGGTGACTTGTGATACCTCGGTGCGGCTAGCGATACCTAGCAAGAGATTTTTTAGTAATCTAATGAGGATGAATATCATCCGTTCATAACGAGTCATTTCCACTCGGCTGGGGCGTGTCGAACTCGGCAGTCCGGCCCGACGGCTAGTTCGGGCGGCTCCGAAAAGACCCGCTTTTCCCGAAGGGGGGCGGCTTGCTCCGGAGTGCACCCGGCATGAAGACACAAATTGGTATAAAGTCCACACAGTAAGTTCGTCGCTTAAAGACGCACCGCGATTCAGTAACGGCCCAGGTCGATATTCTAGCTGAAGCGAAGTGCATATCTGTCTGGCGCATTCTTCACGGACACGCAAAAGCTTAAGACAATGCGGGGCTTCCACAAGGAGAGGACGCTTTCATGACGTTATGCACCAGCCCACCCAGCCCCCTCCACGATCCAGGCCCATCTGCCGAACATCCTCTCACCAAGCAGCATACTCCCAGTAACACAACATGAAGCACAGCTCCCAGACTCGTACAGCGCTGCGCGAGCATTGACGACGAGTTTCGCAGCTACCCGCCCGCTATACCAGAACAGGTCTCCTCTCCTCGGCGGCCATCCCATTCCTCCTCGGCGGCCACGCGAAACAATGCTGTTGGGCGTGCTCGACCTGCTGCTGCTGCTGCTGCTGCTGCTGCTGCTGACCGCGTCCACCGAGGCCCAGCGTCGCCGCGACATCTCCGCGCAGGTACCGATCCCCGAGCCGCCGCTGACCATCGGCGACGGCGTCACCGACGCCACGCGCGCGCACTGGATGCGGCAGGCCGTCCTCGCACTCCCGGGCCCCTGCCCGTTCGCCGCCTTTGGGTCCGTTATCGTGAACCACACGGCCGGCGGGGCTGGGCAACTGGTCTGCTCCGGGGCAAACAACGGACACGGCGCTGGGAACCCGACGCTCCACGGTAAGACACCTCCCCCCCGAGGCTGTCACTGGTAATTAGCAATGGTTAGCTGAACAGGAACAGGCGAGATGGTCGCCATCAACAACTGCTCGGCCCTGTTCACGGGGCCGTACGGGATGAGCCCGGCCGAGGCCCTCGCCGCGTTTGCCGACCTGACGCTGTACACCAACGCCGAGAGCTGTCCCATGTGCGCGTCGGCGGTCCGCTGGGCCGGGTTCAGGGAGTACGTGTACGGCACGAGCATCGCCCGGCTCGTCGAGCTGGGCTGGGGCCAGATTCGCATCCCGTCGCGCGAGGTGTTTGAGCGGTCTGCCGCGCTGCGTCTGCAGACGAGGTTGGTCGGCCCCGTGCTCGCCGGGGAGACGGACGGGCTGTTCGGCTGGCAGTTTGACCCGGGTGCGCCGTGTCCGCGGGGGTGTGTGCGGGAGTCGAGCGACGGGGGTTGCGTTGCTGCGGATGCTGGCGGTGGCGGGTCTGCCCCGTTGGGCAAAATTTGAGCAGCGATGCTGTTCGTAGGTTTTCCTCTGTGAGTTGCAGTCTGTCCCATTGTTCAACTTGGCTCTCGGCAGAAGTGATGGCGTGTTTGTGAGACAAAACGTACATAATGAGCCTACTTACCCGAACTCATCACCATCGACAGTGATGAGCCGTGAATGAGCAAAAAGACAATCTGAGCGACTGGAATGACCCCAACCCGATTTGAACGGATAACCTTTCGATTTGTCTCAATAGAGAACTCCTGAGCTGGAGTCGAACGCGCTACCGTTGCGCCATAGGGCCGATGGCAGGCAGGGAACTATCGTGGCTTCTATGGGGTGAGCGGCTGGTCCTTGTCAGTCTCCACCCAGAATCAGGATCTGGACCGATGCTCCAGCTGCCTCATTTGGCACTCACTGGAGCCATCTCATCTCCTCCCCGCCCACCGTGAGTGAGATGATCCTGAGATGTGCCTGGCAGAAGACCCGACTGACGAGAGACTGTCATCTGTAGACTGTAGCATGGTCCAGGGACTGAGGCGAGATGACGATGAAAAGTCTGTACTCTGTTCCAATTAGAGGACGTCGGCTTCAGTATTGCGTAGATGCTTCCAGTTCGGCCCAGCGGACCGACTGACGACTTCCGCGGGATGTCGCTCACAGTCACGTATTTCTTCTTTGGAAAACTGCTCTCCGAGTCTCCGCGGCGTGAAATCGTCAGTGTCTGCCACTCTCGATCAACACTCGACACGCTGGATTAGGTAGACCAGCCCGGCTGGAGTCCGAGAGATCTCCACAAATGTGATTTTGATGACTCGCGTTTGCGGATAGCCTACGGATACACAGACTGCCATGGTGAACCCAGACTGTCAAAAGTTTGTCGGAACGGGAGCATGTCTAAAGTACAAGTAAGTGGAACGACGTATCCGGCCGCGTTCCCCGTCTTCCCCGTACCCGGATCTTCCGCCGAGACGGTCGGTCCTGAATAGGTGCTTCCGGCGCTCCATCAGACTTGTGCTCCGCTTTCCCGCCGCCTCCGTCGACTGTCGCGTCACTTGTTCACTCAATCTACGCAACATTTTCTCAAGCCTGCTGTTGTTTCCCTAACCGCTCTTACATTTGAAACTTGAACTTGCGATCTGTGACGAAAATCTCCATGTTTTCCAGACTCTCCTGTCCACTAGTCACTATTTACTGCCGCTTTGGGCTTCGGGTTGACCGAGATTGACGACTCTTCTGCTGCTGTATTCGGTCGCGTGAATCAGGCCGAAAAAAAAAAAAAAAGACATCAGGAGCCTCGTTCAATGTAGGAAGGAGAGAGTTTTCACCTACATCGGGTCGTTCCTTCCGTTTCTTCGTCGGCAATGACTAGTCATCAATGAACACCTCCAAGCCACCACAGACATCGGGATTAATTTCCTCGTCATCATCTACGGCTACAACCCCTCCTTTGCCCTCGCCGTCCTCGCCGCGGCTCTCTATTTGATCCTCCTTCTTATCTACACATTCTAAACCTTCCGCTACCGCTGCTGGTACTTCTCTCCGTTCCCCGTCGGCCTCCTCCTTTACAATCGTCGGCTGCCCTCCTCTCCCGTTACTGTTACAAGACTGACAACCCCGGCGCTGACACTTTTCCCTCGCGCGTCAACGCCCATTCGCCAAAATGCCTCTCGGCAAAGAGGAAACAGCCAGACTCTTCAAATATGCAAAGCGTATTGAACAGTGGAAGCAGACCGAGGTACTTGAATCCAGGCAATCGTCCCATGTGTTTGTCACTGACTGCGTGTGTTCAGTCCGGAAAGGTCTGATACGCCCAGAAGAGAGCCATCCACGAGCAGTGGCTGGAAGACAAGTTCTCCCGAGCGCCCGACAGACACAAGTGGCCCGCTGGACTCAGACGACAAGCCGGACACGGGGACAAGTTGTACACTGAGCAAGCAGTCGAGAAAGAGCCCAGCGAGAGAATTGGCGAGGGAACACGTCCATCGTCTGACCCTGGAACCCCATCGATTGCTGGGAAACCCGATGAAGAAAAGAACGACACCCAGATCGACCCGTCTGGTCACGGATCTATCATGAACGCCTCGAACAACTCGAATGGGCAGTACAGCCAGGATCCCGAATCGCACAAGACAGGGCGGTTGGAAACCGGCTCAACGAGAAACACGAGACCCGTGCCTAGAAGCAAAAGTCTGGCTGGTACGTTCTGAGCTGAACGGATTCCCCATACCAGTGTCGTCGAAGTGCAGGGCGCTTGTCCTAGAAATCTGGGGTGGTCGGTGGCCGTTCACGTCGAGGATCAAGGAGTCGGGCAGGTCATCTCGAGACCACGAGTGCCCGAAGACAAGACACCGCAGCATGTTTAACGAAAATCTCGCCGTCCGTCACCTCCGTCCGTCATTTTTTGCGTATTCCTCCACGTGACGGGGCAACGGATTTTGAACCGCCGCCATCAGAGTCAACATGGAACACTGTTGTGGTGGGCTTGCTGGGAACACGAACTCGAAGAGGCTCTCCCGATTCTGCTGCGGATTAGCGCCGACATTGACGTCGATATTGGAGATGGGCATACGCTGCTGGTCGAGACGTATGCAAAAGGATGCTACGAATACGCGGCGCTGTTGATCCGATCTGGAGCGGACACCAACGTCGTCTTCAGGCGCCCTGCTCTCCACAGTAACATGCAAAACACATGTCTGATCATGCAGTCCATGGGTCATCGCCCACCTCGACGCATTTCTGAGCAAAGCCAGCGGCAAATCGGTTCACATGTGCAAAAGAACACACATACACGCCAACTTTCTCGTAGCTTCATCTTCCAAATTGAACGAGACGCTCAAAGGTAAAGGCATAGACCGCAAGGTGATGGCATTACCGGACAACACGGAGGAGATGGCGGAAGCTTGTAATGACGAGCTGTCGACGTTTGAGGACGAGCACATGTCTGCCATTTGCGACTCTGGCACTTTCGTACTGTCAGACTCGTGGTGTCAAGTCGACCTTCCCGACTCCTTCGAGCTTGACGACGTGGTCATGAAGCTATCATGGACGCCCTCGGACAACCTGACGGGTCAATCAAGCCACACTGCTTGCTATCTGGCCGATATCAAGGCAGGAGTCAATAGTGTTCTCATCTTGTCTTCAAGGGAGATATCATAATGACCTTGTTATCCAGGGCACCTCGTGCGAAGACTCTGGTCTTCTCCAAATACCTACGTGTCTTGGATGTGCCTCGACAGCCTTGCTCAAGGCAGCGGTGTTGCCTTCCACGTTACCATCGTCGATCCGAGACAGAAGGTGGAACTGACGAGTCAACATAGCGACGGCGGCCATGGTACCTAGGCTGAGCGGTGCACTGACGATGTGATGCTCAAGCCCAGGTAGCTCCAGAATGCGAACGCTGCCCAAAGTTCAACGTTGTAATCGAGTCCTCGTGCTCCGTTACGAAAAGGTTACCACCGCCATCCGTCACCTTCGTCCGTCATCCTTCTTGTATTCACCCAAGTATAGTGGTTTTGTATCATTTCCTCATCAGAAGCCACACCGATATCTGAGCACAGGCGGCCTGCCTGCAACCGGCGGTTCTGCTTTCATGAAGAGGCTAACGTCCAAGGCCGGGTTCTTTTCGCCTAAGCTCGCAAATCAACCCCTCGACGGGGAGCTCACGAGACTGTTCAACTACACCTTCCGCCTGGTCATCTTAGACGAAGCCCACTGCGTCAAGAACCACCAAGGCGCCATGCACAACTTACAAGGCGGTCAAGGGACTCTCTTACGAGAGTATCCTCTGTCTCAGCGGGACCTTCATGCCAACCAAGTGGTATGATGTGTTCGAGCTATTACTTTGCCACGATGAAGGGCTTCGTCACGTTCTTTGGTGGCTTCAAAGGCTAACGGCCCAGCGTCGGGGTGCCGATTGCTAAAAGGGAGGAAATGCACATCTACTGCAGGTGACGAAAAGATAGATAAGAAGTAGCAGGACTGCAAGAAGACTTACATTTCTGTAATGGAACTTGAGCTGTTCGAAGCCCGTCTCCTTCAGACAAAGATAATTGGCGACGCGCAGCCCGTTCGAACCATTCCTTGTACTGTTTGCTGTTCGAGCTTTACACTTTCTCGCGGAGCTCATTTCTGTACCGTTGGAATTGGAGGCAAAGATTCAATCTCTGACCGGTGCTACTGGTGCAAAACTGGCTCGAGAAAAACCTGTGTTCCGGTCTCTAACTATCTCATGGTCCGTTCAAGTGGTTCAGGCATCGTCTCGGAATGTCCAAGTGTACTATTTTCTCGACTTCGCCCCAAGACAGCTCTCCCAGAGGCACGATCCGATGACGCCTATATATGGCACCTTCGAGCGGGACACCTAGCCAAGTGGACTGGATCGATTTGTGAGCGACAATCAAGACGGGAGTAGGGCCCTCCGGTCTCCCGAGCCGTGACAATGGCAGTCAACGTTTTTCCCAGGCCCATCCCGTCACCCAAGATGGCCGCTCGAAGGGACCTCGGCAATCGGTTGGGGGAATACGCGAAGGATGGCGGACGGCGGTGACGGACGGCGATGTGACCTTGCTGTCTTCGAGGATGATGACTCGAGGCGCCAATTAGCAATTGCTTTGAGGAAGCGAGTGGCTCAGCTATTGCAGACAAGAAAGAAAGAAACAAGAGGTAGCAGGCTCTTCGAGAAGACTTACATCTTTGTAATGGCACTTCAATTGCTTAACCTAAGCGACTCGATCGATTTCTGGGCGACGACTATTGCGGGAGCTCGATGCAGCTCTAGAGTCTCGCGGGCTTTGGCGATGGTCGTTGAAGTGTTTCCCACGGTCCTGGGATCCGGGGGTAGTGACTCATCTTCCTCGGAGTCTTGAGCTTCTTGAGAAGCTTGGTCTTGAATATCTTTCTCTTCCAGATCGTCAAGAAAGGTCTCTGGATTCGCGACGTTGTTGTCGAGGTCTGATTGACATTGTGATCCTTGCGGTCCGCCTTGTGGCCGTCCTCGTCCTCGAATCCGAGATCTGCGAGCAGAGATGTGTTTTGCGGTTCAAAGTCTGTTACCATCTGTCTTGGAGAATACATACAGGATGGCGAATAGAAGTGACAGAGGGCGGAAACGTCGTTAAATAGGTTATAATGATTTCTGGAGACGGCCAGGATTCCGACTCGCAGGAAATATGGCGATCGGCAACCGGCTCGAAAGCTGCAGAAAAGACACGCGAATCCGATTCAAGCCAAAGCTTTTCAATTTCCAACGTCTCTAATGATATGGAGGATGCCATGAATGAGGGTAACGAGTATTACGGCCGACGTTGAATAGTTTCTTTATAGATGTGTTTCTGCTGGCGGCGGAGCTCTAAATTGCCCAAACTAATAGAATAGCTAGATGTACAACTGGCCCGGTCCTCGCGAAACTCAATACCCTTTCTAGTTGAACTTTGGAGCTTTCCGAGGCCTTTGTCGATGGCCTGGATTGCTTGGTCTCGTGGTATGGGTTGCGGCTCCGGCTGTTGAAACTACCAGGCGGAGACGCTGCGGCAAGTTGAACGACGATCCCGCCATCCGTCACCTCCGTCCGCCATCCCTCGCGTATTTCCCCAAAGTCACGTGGCAACGGGTCTCAACGTCAATTTCTACTCGTCCTCTAGGCCAGAGAATATCACGCTCGCCGCAGACCACATCTTGTCGCCCAATTCGGCCCTGGATCTTTACATCCGGGCTCTGGCCGAAATGAAGCACGGTCAGGTATGCAGGCTGCTCGATAAACTGGTATAAAAGGATGAGAAGGGGAGGGATTGGGATACACCTGCCACAGAAAAGTTCCTCACCGATGCCCACGATGTGCCAGATCTAGATTTTCGAGTTCTCCTCAGCGGCGGCTGAGCTGGGGTGGTCTGAGGTGGAGGAGATGCGTCGAGGAAGGTCGGGGAATCGGGATACGAGATCTTGCGGGTTGTGCTGTTTGTTTGTCCCTTCTTTGCGTTTTTGTCTTTTTTTGCGCGTCGTCTGCTTTCTGCTGTTGCGTGGGTTTTTATTACTTCAATCAAAATCCTCAAAAAATCCCGATTGTGCGTCTCGAGACTTGTGGGATAGACTGATGATTTTGTTGGCGAATCGTTGGCATACAACGCCCAACACGACCCTCGACCCACGACCGCACACTCGCATGCACGCGCAAGCACGAAACTAAGGCATGTGAGGTTATTGAAGATGAGGCAACTTCACACCATGCGTTGTATTTAAATAAAAATGTCCTCCTTGAGCAATTTAACCCTCTTGTAAGCTACATTGATATGCTATAATTCTTCGATCGCCTCTCCGCATTCGAGTTACAGCTACTGTCGTCAAATGACTTGAACCCACGCCAAATACCGAAAAGTACTTTGCCCTTTGGTTGTTTTTCCTTTGGCGGTCGGCATGTGACTGCATGCGTCTGTCAAGCATACGCTTGCCGTCCCCGTACATGTTGCCCGGGGTTCCAGGGAAGTGAGACAGAACCACGGATCCTGGGAACCGTTCTACGAGCTCGGTGGTGTACCTGGTTCCCAAAGTCGCAAAGGTAGGGCTGGGTCCGAATTCGCTCTCGATGGGTCTACTATCCCGCAGCCCAACTTCATAGAAGGGTGTCAAATAGACGGCCGGGTGACCGGGTGTCAGGACGGGGTTGGGCGCAGTGTCAACGGCGCCCATGACAAGATTCGGCTGTCCGGGCGCGGGTATGCCGGGGAGGCCGGAATCGAACGGCAAAAAGTAGTGGGCCCAATCGGGATTCGAACCCGAGACCTCGCCCATTGTGGATCCAACGGATCCGGATTAGGGATAACCCGAAGGGCGAATCATACCACTAGACCATTGGGCCAGGCAACTTCTGAGAAGTCGAACGGATGTGGATGCCAGTGAGCGAAAGCAAGTGACCTATACTGGATACCCAGGTCATGCCTCTCATACAGCCATGCAAGATACCATCAACAACACAAAATCCATCTGCCCAAAAAGCTCTCGAATAGTCTATTGAGTTGAACCTAAAAACCCCAAACTCAAACCAAACGAGAGTACTTGACCCCTTATTTGCGCAGCATTCAGACGAGACTCCAAATGACCCCTCATGCTCTCTAGCTCTCGAGAGAGGCTGGCTTACTACCCACGTAGAGGGGTTCCGAATACGGATCCAACTGGCAACCTGACCGAAAACGAGATGACGGTCGACTCACCGCTGGAAGCCATGCTCATATGAGATGACAGCTCGGTAGGTCCTGTTATACGACAAGCTGATTACCGAATTACTGATCCCGCAGCCGAGCCAAGCTCGTGAGCTGTCTGGATTCCCTCGGGCTCCTCGGTGGACACGCTCAAGGGGTGGTGCACGCGCTCTCGTTCCCCATCGTTTCCACATTGTGAAGAAATAACCTGTGGACCAAGCTCGCGACTCACCAGACTCCCGGATCCCTTGGCTCACTGACGAGTAGTGGCGCGGTGACTATTGTCGTACGGAGTAGTAGTGTGTATAGGGCGTATATCCAAGAGTCGAGGCTCGTTCGTTTCAAGACCCGTGGTGACACACGTATGGGGTGCTGCGTACAGGCTACAGAGTAGTACTGGTGTCAGCTTACAGAATCTGAATCTTGACCGAACAAATTCACCGACCGTTTGAGCGGCATCTCGGCCGGGCTGCCAGGAAAGATAAGGCAACGCTGCGCAAACGTCCACGTGCCCTGTTGCCCAAGGCTCAGCCGCTGTGATTGATTGAGTTTCATTTGTATCCAAAAAACGTAATCACGGCCTACTGCGTACCCATTCGCCCGCTGACGACCTTCATGGTTGAACCTCCGGGCCCCCGTGGGAAGCTGAGCCGGGATGAGATGGGACCCCTGCCGGCGCAAACTGTCAACATGGGCGCTTACGATGCGTGCTCTAAGTAGGCGACATTGCCAAAGAACTCGAGACGGCAACTCGCGCCTAGTCGACTCACCAGCTTTCTCGGACGGCTGTAAAGGAGAAGCCGCGGCTGACACGCCGGACTCGGCACGCTCTTCAAACCAAAGGGCCGGATCAATAACCTCCCACAAGCCTCTGAAGCTAGGGCATCCCGAGAACGACCAAGATGGCACATCCTTGGGCTCGACGTTCCAAGTCGTTGGTGACCAGGGGGTGCGTGCAAACGTCGCTCCGCGATAACCAGCTGCCGGGACCTTCGCTGTCGTTCCAAATCAAGGAAAAATACTACGCAACCCCCCTTGGCAACGGGCTGTCGCGTACGATGCTACAAGTACGATCTTGCAGTCTTTGGGGGCCTCCGTCCAGCCGTCCAGCTGCCCAACATAGGTGAGACGACGCTCATTAATTCTGCCCGGATGTACTCCCGCTGATCGCGGCATTTGCGAGGGCCGCTGCGCAGATCTCGTCAGGGTGTCCCGGGCACCGAGTCTCGGCGTGAGCGATTCTCCTGCTTGCTGACAGGTCGAAGAGCCTTGCCAAAACCTGGCACGCGATTCCTCCTCGTCGCCGTCGGCCGCGCGCTCTCGACCTCGACGCCTTGCCAGGCGCTCCGTCGCCTGCTTCGCCTCTCTCCCTGGAGATACGACCCTAATCTTACCTGGAGACCGAGCGCCAAGACGATGGAGCTGCACGCGGCGGTGGTGTCCTGGAGTCTGGGCAAGGTTCATGACTAGTGTCCAGGTCCACGACGGGAACCGTTGGCCAAGAGCCTTTTCTCCCTCTATTTTCGTAAAAGTATGAGCACGATGACAGCCTTCATGTTTACTGTTTGCTTGTTTCTACAGATCATCGTCTGATAGACTGTCGTCCCATAGTGCACGTAAACTCGACTACATGCCATTACGCGTGTCTGGGACGAACCGGGACCCGGTCTGCCAAGGGGCCATCCGGAGGCCATCTCGCACCGGAGCCCAGGCACCTTCAGCTGGCAGGGAGAGCGGGGATAGAGTTGCAAAAGTGGACTATCGTGAGCCCCTTCTAATAACATGGGAGTTTCCTCGGTGGGTTTCGTCTCTCCTTTCCGGCCGGGCAACCTGGCACGAGTGGCAGGGTGTGTCGACGTGTTGATATTGCAACCCGGTCTGGGGGCGGTGGGCAGACAACAAAAACAGTCAGTCAAAAGGGGGGGAGTGCCCAACCCGTCGCGCGACGCTGGCCATGGTAGCATAGATTCCTCTTTCGTCGGCCGGATGCCCGTCATGCCTCCGTTTAGCAGCACACATCATCAACAGTATCGCGACCACTTGTGATGTTGCCATCATCGCCCTGGGCGGCGGCGCTCCTGCTGGCCAGCGCCGTCCTCCCACCCGCCTTTGTAAAGGCCGACGACTGTACCGTCGACCCGTTGGTGTTGCCCATCAAAGTAAGACGAACCAGACACCTCACGAGTCATTCTGCCACTTCTCCCTGCCGTTGTATCTGGTGTTGGTTGCGCCCCCCCCCCCCTTGAGATGGGATCGTTGGATGTTGACTTGTTGACCACCTCCCCCCCACAGAACGTCACCTTTCCGAACGGCATCGGCGCGAACCGCGGCGTCAAGCTCACGCTCGGCGGACAGACGCAGGGCATGCGCATGTCGACCATCCTGAACAACACCAGAGTGAGGAACGTCCTCGACTGCCCGGACCAGGGCACCTCCGCCTTCATCGGCTGCCAGGGCGCGTCCGGCAGCGTGTACGACACGTCAAAGACATTCAGCCAAGTATACAACATCAAGGACTGGAACGTGACGTGAGTGAGACCCGGCCTCGCTCGCGGGCTGCGAAGCTTGCTGACACGCGCGCCCGACAGAATCGTAGACGCGCAGCCGTACGACGACGGCAAGTCGACGGTGCTCCACGGATACGACACGGCCAACTTCACAGACTGGCCGGCCGTCATCTACGGCTACCCCTTTGAAGTGTGGGGAGACTTTGACTCGATGAACAAGAGCGCCCTCGCCCTGGGCCCGGACTCGTCGACGATCGACCTCCTCGTCAGGCACAGGATGGCGCCGACGTCGAGCTTCAGCATGGACTACGGCTCGACGTCGGAACTGTACCCGCGCGACGGCCAGATCATCTTTGGCGGCGTCAACGAAGCCCGCCTCAACGCGTCCAGGACGAGCGAGTTCAACATGTGGGGGGCGGGCGCCCCGGTGCCGTGCCCGCTGCAGGTCTTGATATCCGACATGACGCTCACCAACGACGACGGCGAGCACTCGCTCTTCAGCGACGTCGGGACCAGGGTCTCGGCCTGCATCGACACGGTCCAGAACGACTTCACGCTGACGCCCAACATGTTTGCGCGGTTCCAGAACCACACGCGGCACAACGCGACGTACAACGGCACCGCCTTTGCCCAGTCGACGTACCCGGCCAGCCTCGAGGGCAACATCGGCACGCTCACGATCCGGCTGGCCAACGGCTACACGACCGTCATCCCGCACTACGAGCTCGTCAGCCACGAGCGCGGCACCGACGCCCGCGGGCGGTACGGCGTCCTCAACACGTCGCACGTCAGCGCCGCCGTCGGCTCCGGCGTCAGCGACCTCGGCAACAACGTGCCCATCCTCGGCGGCGTCTACCTCTCGCAGAACCACCTCACGGTCGACTACGGCGCCGGCAAGTTCTGGCTCAGCCCCCAGGTCGCCAACGGCTCGCTGCCGGACCGCGTCACGACGCTCTGCAACGGCACCACCACCGCCAGCAGGAGCAGCGCCGAGCTCGGCCTCAAGGTCGGCGTGCCCGTCGTCGTCGGCGCCGCCGTCGTCGGCCTCGTCGTGCTCTGGTTCTGGCTCAAGAACCGCCGCAAGAACGACCGCCACCGTCACGGCGGCGCGACCGGCGCCGGCAGCCGCGCCATCCCGCGGTCCGAGAAGCGCGACGCCCCGGACTCCAAGTCGTCGACGACGCAGTTCGCCGGCTACCAGAACTACCACCACGCCAACCCGGGCGAGGAGATGGAGCTCGAGGGCAGCAGCAGCATGGCGCCGGGTCCGGGTCCGGGTCCGGGTCCGCAGCAGCTGCAAGCCGGCGGCCTCCGCGCCGAGCTCGAGGAGCCCGCGCCGGCGTACTCGCGCGCGTCCGAGTGGCCGCGGATGAACTCCATCCAGGGCGGCGACAACGTCAGCAGCTACTACTACTCCTCCCCCCCGCGCGGGGAGCAGCCGCAGCCGCATTTTGAGAGCTACGAGCTGGCCGACACGTCGCCGAGCCCGCCGCCGGTGGCCGTGACCACGACGGCGGCCGTCCCCCGACCGCCGGCCAGGAGGCAGGACACGGTGGTGTCGGTCATGAGCGACACCTTTGCGCAGAGCCCGACGGCGTTACGAAAGCAGATTTCAAACATTAGCGACGTGGTGTCGCCGACGAGTATACGGACGAACAGCACGAGGATACCGAATCCCCATCAATCTCCTATCGAGCGTATTGGTTAGACGAGACGATTAATGATAATTCTTTCCGGACATGAACTAAATTGACGCTATTTTAACCTCTTGACTGTCTCGTGTGTCGACTCTGTACGTGGCGTCTTTCAAGAATAACTGGCCAGTAAAGACCCCCAGACGGAGAAGAAGATGATGGTCCCCAGTATGTACCCTCCGAGGAAGACGATGGCCCTGCTCTTGGTCGAGCGCCCAACAAGCATGGCCAGAAACAAGGCCCCGGCCATGACGAAGAGATACAACCCCGAACCCCGGCTGTCGCCCACGAAGAAGGCCAAGGTGAAGGAAACCGCGAAACCCACCGCCCACCACACCCTCTCCACGATCCAGCCCCGGAACCCCCTCAGCAGCCCGTACGTCTCGGGAGACCCGGCGCCCTCCAGCCGGATGGCGCCGCCCCTGAGCGTCTTCCGAATCTCCGCGCTGAGCTGCTTGTGAGACAGGTCGTCCGGGTTCGTCTCCTCGAGCTCGCGGCGGATCGCCGCCGCCAGCTCCAGGACGCCCTTGAACCCCTTTGGCTTGTCGGAGCGGCCCCGCATGCGCATCGTCATGTGCGACTTGAGCCACAGGGCCGACATGCCGACGGTCCACACGACGAGCGTGATCATCATGGCGAAGAGCTGGACGAAGGAGAAGCCCCACTGGTACGTCTGGCGGGCCGGCTCCGAGTCGGCGTCGGTGGCCACCTCGGACACGGGCTGGCACGTGCCGCTCGCCGCAATGTACGGCAGCGAAAAGGTCCGGTTGCCCGTCTCCCAGAAGTAGGCCGCCTTGGACTGGTAGGCAAAGGGCGTCGTGTTGGTGCGAGGGTCCGTCCAGTCCCAGCCGTAGTAGCGTTCGGCGATGTACCACGCGCCCGGGAGGTAGAAGGCCGAGATGTTCAGTGCCGGGGCGGCCAGACTCTGGTTCATCCAGGTCGACGGTGTGTCGGTGAGGCCGAAGAAGCCGTATTCTTTGACGTCTTTGATGGTTTGTCAGTCAGTCACTTAGGGTTCTCTTGGCTGCTTGGGATCGTGATTCTTGTGCCTACAATTCGACGTGTTGCGTTGCAGCTCGCACGGCGTCGTGACTGAAGAATTCTCCCGTGGCGTGTAGTAGTACTGGGAATACGACGAGCACCAAAACTCTGGTGTGTATCCGTACGCGGACTCGTAGACAATCTCCTCTTGAGAATCGGTCAGCATCTTCACATTCGCGGAATGCTGCTCCCATTCACCCACCCTGGCCCGTGGCATCCGCAAAGTACACCGGGTGGTTGCCCGTGAGGTTCACCCGCCACCCGTCGTGGATGACGTACGCGAGCATCTTGAGCTCGGAGAACTTGATCATCTGGCCCTGGTCCGTGTTGACGTACGCCGCGTTGTTGGCCTGGTATCCGCTCATGGCGCCCCCCAGCGTGGGGAACAGCAGGACGAAGACGGCGACGGCCACCATGAAGACCATGACGGCGCGGGACCGCAGGCCGTGCGACCTGGAAAAGTCGCGGACCAGGTACCACGTCGACCAGGCCGTCGGCGAGTCCTGCAGGAACATGGCCCAGAACGTTTCGTACGAGACGGGGCTGACCTCGATCGACGTCGTCACGTAGTCGGAGAAGACGCTCCACGATATCCACGCCAGCAGCGCCTGTCCGCACCGGCCAAAGAGCTTCCCGCCAACTGTGGTCAGCCTTTTGGTCTCTCTCACACTCTCTCTCTCACTCACTCTCACACACTCTCTCTCACTCACTCTCTCTCTCTCTCTCTCACACTCACACTCACTCTCACACTCACTCTCACACTCACTCTCACACTCACTCTCACACACACTCTCTCTCATACACACACACACTCTCTCTCTCTCAAAAGAAACTCGCGCTTCGGCGTCGACTTACCACGTCCCACGCAACGTCGACAAACTTTGCGTTGGCAAAACTCATGGCCCCCCACGCCATCGTCACCTGGAAGACGCCCGACGCCCCCCACATGTTGTAGCTGTTGCCGATGATGTCAAAGTTGCCGTCCGGGTGGCACGCCGAGTACGACCTGAAGAGGCTGTCTTGCGGGATGTACACGCTCATCCAGACGAGCACGCCGACCCACGCGAGGACGGCCGTCCAGGCGAGCAGCCCGAGGCAGCTGAAGTGTCTGATGTCCGTCCACGCCGCGAGCAAGGCGTCTCTCCACTCCCGCCTGTCGGCGAGGTCGTCGCACAGCCGCCGCCCCCTCCGCACCCACCTCTGTCGCAGCGTCGTCCTCGTCTCCTTGTCCGTGAGTAGTTGGCGCCACCTCGGCCAGAACCGGAGGAGGCCCAGGAACCTCTCGCGGAACGGCCTCTGCGTCCTCCTGCGCGGTGGTCTTTCGTCGTCGTCCTCCACCAGGAGCGGCGAGAAGGACTTGACCGACCCGACGGCGCCCTCGTACACCGTCGATGCTTTCGAGTCCAGCTCCATGCTGTTGTTGTGGGGATATATCGCGGTGTTTCGACACGGAATGGGGGTCACGCCCATCGTCTTTTGCGCGACGAGCGAGCGAGCGGCGCGAGGCTCTACATATTTGATCCTCTTCTGCGGCACAGCAGCAGCAGCAGCAAGCCACAGACGACATAACTGGCGGCGGGGCCCCCAAGAGCTGCGGAGCTGGAAATGGCCAGAGTGCTGCCTGATGCAACCGATCCAGGGGTCCTGGCGTATGTTGAGCCAACGGCAGCATCGCGGACCGACAGGGGTGGCAATTCTTTTCCGTCATTGCGACTTGGCTGTCGGCAATCTGGTCGATAGCGTGGCCTAGTCGTGGCTTATCAGGTTTAAGCATGCGAAATGATGAATTACTCGCCGTGGCTGGGTACACCACTGCTGCGGCCAGGGGGTGCTCTCGTGAAGTGTCGATTTGTCGGCCGCCAGCCAGAGGTGCGAGTTGATTGGTGAATATACTACGGAGTATCCGAAGTCAGACTGGACATGGGTAAACTGGTCCCCCTGTCTGAAGTCTCTGACATGGCCTCAATATGGCTTGTTGGACAGTTGCAATGTTCTCGCTCAAGAGGAAACCGGTCGCTGAGGGCTTCGAGCCTCTTTTTTTCTTTCTAGCACATGGCTGAGAAGACTGGGTACAAGGTCAAGCTGCATTGTTTGCTCGATTCGTACGTGATCGGCCATGCCTTCAACTGGAGTCTGGAGGATCTCAACCCCTGCAGAAACGAACAGCCTGATCGGACACCCATTGCTGTCACGCTTGCTGCAGCTGGCCGAGGTTATCGCGCCGACTATTTTTACACTGGCGTTTTGCCATCTCTCACAGCCTCGTGGCAACACCTCGGCAAGCTGATCTTTCCTCTTTGTCAGACTCGGTGGCGAGTTGGTTTAGACTATGCAAACTGTCGATAATCTGAGTTTTGGGTGTGTACACACTCAATGCGTTAGGTTAAACTCCACCAAGGTTAACTCGGACAGTTCGTTCAACTCGAGTTAACTCAATTGCGGGTTGCAGGAACCGCGTTCTATCCAGGGATGCCTAGCCAATGAACCCAATCTTGACGTTTACTAGAGTTGAACTGTGATTGACCGTAGCTTAATTGCGAACGGCCATAGTTAACTGTGATTGGACTACAACTTAACAATGGCCAAACTGATAGGCCGAGCTCATCAAGTCAGAAATGAAGACAAGAGCCTTGTGCTGTCGAGTAACTAGCAAGAGTGGTCATCAATCGTCACATTGAACTGTCTGGATCCAACCACTGGGAACTCTACTGAAGATGAATAAAGCAACTCTCATCCGCGCAACGCCGGTACCTCCCAACACCCCGCCTGGTTGTCATAAGAGAATCGTCATGAGAAAAACCTCATTGACGCCATCGCCAACGCCGTCACACCTCGCCTCCGCAAACCGTCTCTTCACCCCCACCTCACACCACGACATCTCGGCCAAACGTCTCAAACTTGACCTTCTTGCCGTTGCCTCCGTTGCCGCCTTTGCTGTTGGCCTGAATCTGCCTAAACAAGTCGGCGTCCTGCTGCCGCGCCCTGCCAATCTCCTTGCGAATCTCCCGCTCGCGGTCAGAGCTGACCCCTCCCTTGCCGTTGCCGCCGTTGCCGTTGCCGTTCCCGCTCTTCTTGGCCTCCCTCTCCTCAAGGTCGCGAACCTGCTTGTCGAGCTGTTCCCTGTCGCGCTGCTCCTGGCGCAGCTGCTCCTCGGTGCGGCTCTTGCCGTACTCGGCGTCCTTGATCTTGCGCTCCTCGTACGCCCTCTGCCGCTCCTGCTCCTTGAGCTTCGCCTCGATGTCGGCCCGCTGGTCGTACCCCTTGTTGATGATCTGGTCCTGCCTGCTCGGGTCGATGCCCTGCGCCTTGCGGCTCTCGGCCTCCTTGATCCGCTTCTCCTCGCGCTGGCGCGCGTCCTCCTGCGCCTTGAGCTTGGCCTCGGCGTCCTGCCGCGCGTCGTAGCCGGTGCTGATGTGCTTGTCGTAGCTGGCGCGGTCCTTTTCGTAGCCGCGGATCTGCGCGTCCGACTGCACCCTGTCGTTGGACAGCCGCGAGAGGTCCCTGTCGTACGCGTTGTTGTTGTTGTTGTACGTCTTGGAGCTGTACTCGGCCTTCCTGTTGCTGTAGGCCCCGTTGTCGGCGACCCTGGAGTTGCCGTAGACGGGCTTGTTGTTGCCGTTGGGGTAGTAGTTGTTGTCGTACGCCTTGGAGTTGAACTCGGGGCGCTTGGTGTAGGCGCCCCTGTCGTACGGCGGCTGGCGGGCGTCGTAGCCGACGCCGGGGTCGACGATGCGGCTGTTGCCGTTGGACGACGTCTTCTGGCCCTTGAGCTCGGCGATCTCGTTCAGCTCCTTTTGCTTCTGCGCCGCCAGCGCGGCCTTGTCCTGGGCGTTGAGGTCCTTTACCCTGTTGAGGTCGTCGATCTCGTCCATCTTCTTTTGCCTTCCCCTCTCGCGCTCCTCTGCGGTCTTGCCGTTCTTCTGGAGGAGACGGCCCTCGTTGATCTCTTGTTTCTCGTACGCCTCCTTCTTCCTGGAAGTTTCGAATTGCGTCTTCTGGTCCTTGCGGACGTCGTTCAACTCTCCCTTTTCGACGGCGAGCTTCTGCTTCCTCTCCGCGGGGGTGAGGCTGCTGTAGCTGGTGGGGGTGCGGCTGCTGCTCACCACGTTGTTGTTGACCCTGGGCTTGGTGTACGAGCTGGGAGGCCTCGAAGGGGGTGACCTGAAGGAGGGCAGGCTGACGGGGGGAGGGGCCTTGGAGCTCTTCTGCCCCCGATTCTGCCCCCGATTCTGCGCCCGACGGACGATGACGTGGGGCTCAGCGTCTCCGAGGAGCTCGTCGCGGGTGGTCAGGTAGCTCTCGTCCTCGACAAAGGACTCGCGCCGGGTCTGGAGCTCAGCCCGCTCGTCGAGAAGCTCCTCGGCGCGAACTTGGAGAGTGTTTACGGAGGTGCCGATATCATCCACCTGGCTTTCAACTCTGGTCGCGACAGGTACCGCGATGCCACTCGCAATGAGCGACAGGATGGCAAGGGACTTGAGAGACGCCATTGTAGAAGTGCTTGAACGAGGAGTGCTGGGCGAAGAAGTAGACAGAGGAGGAGAGTAAAGGCCGAAGTCGTTGACTTGCTGGGAGCATCTCCAAAAGGCAGGATGAGCGGGATCATCAGCTTCAATTAATACTTGGTCGTTCGTATGCCAAAGTCTCGTCCTCAACCGGCGGAGGTCAAGTCGGTCTGCTCTGCCCAGGGCATACATGCAACGCGTTGTCGCCGGCCAGGACTAAACAATCGCGACAAGGTTAAGTTGCCAGCCTGAGACGGCTGCTCTCTACCTCGCAAGACGGGCACATCGTCGTTTTGCGACATGATCGTCGCGTCGTCTGTTTACCCCCCGGAAACAAGGCGGACAGTGGCCGGGCCTAGAAGCGGCCTAACCCGGTGCGTGATCTGGAGGACCAAACTTGTTTCCCAACCCGGCGGGTCATTACCTGTCCATTCCGCCGGTGACTTGGGGCGAGGTGAAGCTTGAATCGGTGGGTTCTCAGAAGAGACATCGGACGGGATGAAGCTTGATGGAATACCTGGCTTGGACGTTACTATGGTCATCGGAACCGAACTCGAGGCGCCCGTCCGCGTCGCCTCGTTGTCTCGACAGCGACTAATCATGCCCTCACGGAAAGGCGCCGTGCGTGCGAGTCGGTGTTCTGAATCATGGTGCTGGGCCGACACGCGGTCGACTCGACTCGTCGACGCGGGCTCCCGGCAAGTTGAGACTGGATGCGAGGCAACGTCGACCATCTGGCGATCTTGCATCCCAACTCGAAACTGCAAACGGCAACCTCTCGCGGGATCGAATATCAGACCGGGGGAGACACGCACATCTCCCGCTGCGGGGGATAGCGGGCATACCGACCAATGGACGGAGACTTATGCCACTTCAGACTTTGATGCGTGTCGTCGTAACTCCATGTTGAAGCTTAATTCTGCTTGCCAAGTCGCTCCGGGCTGCCTTTCGTTTCCTTGACACCACGGTTCGGTGTTCGCAGTGACGCCCAAAGCTTCCCGAGATCAACCCACACACACACACATCTCGTCTTGAGTTGCCGAGAGCGATCCAGAAGTCTCTTTGATCGTGACATGGGCTTTCCAAACATCGGATCACGCAGCCACTACCGTGTCACACGTGAAAGGACTGCCCACGTCCAGAGTCTATCTTGCTAGTCGGCGGCACAGCCAATCGCTCCATCCCCGAGGACAAGGATGCCACGACCAGCAGCCCAAACCCCTCACCACACACCCAGCCGTCCGGGACGATCAACGCCCTGTCTGCGCGTGTGCCAGTTCCTCGGCAACCTACGAAAGCTTAGCAGCGCCGTTGGTCGATCATGGGGGCGAGAGTTGGCGGATCGTCCGGACTTTATGGCAGCCCAACCCTGGACGCCGGCGGAGCGATCCAACAGACTTGGCATGGGAACGCTCGACAACGGCGGGCAAACTTTGTTTAGCCGCGTAACACGCACTCTCGCGAATTCAGTGGCTGGGAAACCTCGCTTCTCTATTCTCCCCCTCGACTCGAGATGGGATCCGGGCTCTCTGTGAGTGATCTCGGTTTTGCCTACAGACCACCTGCAAGGAACCGCAACTCAATGTGGCTTTGGGCCTAAATGTTCCTAGACCCAGTCGGGAGACACCGAGTTATCCCGAGTCTTCCGACTGCCAGCATCGAGATGTCTTCTCCTTGGGGCGAAGATGCCATCCTGTAGCTTAAACTAAGATGAGATCTTCACCACTTCAGTCCTAGCCTCACTTTTCACCGCGTTTCGACCTCGCTGAGACCGCCTCACCTCGAGGCGGACAGGTGCAACATCTCAATAGTAAAGCTTTGGCAGCCCGTTGCTGTTTCTGGGCACTCCCGCGCGGCACCTTTGGGAAGTGAAGCTCTGCAAAAGGGGGATATCGCTCTACTTGTCCGACGGAGGAATCCCCGATACATCTTTCGGCCAGGATGCCAGTAGTATGTCTTTCTTTCTATCGCTTTTGATTGCAAGGCGCTCTCAGCACCACGCTGTTATAGTTCGTCAACGTCCATCTTGAAGAACCAACGAGGGTAGTGCGTGCTTTGGCGGGTAATTAGCCAATCTCGTGCAGTGTCGCGAGAACCCCGAGCAGTCGAGCTCTCCAAAGCAAGGAGCACGCGACTTCCGCGCGGTTTTCCCCTTGGATAATCCATCTGCTTGCTCGTGTTACATATTTCCGAAATACCAATGTGGCACATGCAAGCCAGGCAAAGAGAAACGTGGTGAACCTCAAGTAAAGTCGATCAAGATGAATCGACAAAGACATAGACCCAAAAGAATCCTGCAGGCTGCTCGGGCTACAGGCGAACGGTGGGGAAAGAAACCGTGATATGGTTAAATCTGAGCTAGCCGTACCCAAACTAAAAATCTTGCACACATTCTCCTAGTGCGACTCGATGGGCTTCCGAGCTACCCAATCACGGACTTGTTCACTGTCCAAACCACGACGTCAAGCATGCTTGACTTCCCGTCTAGAAGCTCTGGCTGGGCAGTCTGGGTTGCGAGCTGCTGACGCCCGAAGCCAGAACATCGCGAGGGACGGGCCAAGAGCGGTTCGTTACGCGTCGTTCCAGGATGTGCCCCAAACGTCGACGCCCAATGGTGTCGATTGACATCTCGCCGGACGAGAACGATGCGACTTGCGCCGACAGTAGCGCTTGCGTGTTTGCATCGACGAATGTCGAGGTGAGCAGTTTTTCAACGTAAACTCCACGCTAGGAGAAATCTCTATGAGGCTAACTCACCAGATGTTAGCGCACATGGGCGTTGAGCCCCAGACACGAAGAGGATGATTGAGCTTTTCTTGTTCTTGATAATCGTGCGATGTAATGGTGGGTTAAGCCTCGATGGGCAGATTTTGGGCTGGTCATCGATTCAAGTGGGGGAGGCGCCAAGATGGCCAAGTTGAGTATGGTCTGTCGAAGGCTGGTGTAACGACTGTAGTCCAAGGAGTAAGTAATTAAGTTGCGGCTAGAGACATCTTCACAGGCACGTCAACATCAGATCAAGACGCGCAGCTCAAATTACAGCGAGAGTATGAACTTGAACTCTACCAACTTCCATTTCAGGTTATCAAGAGAGTCTGTGAGCTCCGCGGGAATAGCGGTAGGAACGGAAAGATTGGAGGGCCAATTGTACTAAGAAGCTCCTTGACAATACCCAGTTGCCTTTCGAAATGATTGGCAAACTTGACGCAACTGTTTGCTGTTTTGGGACGCGCAGAATCTTCCGTTCATGATCTGTAATTAGAACAGGGCGCGCTTTAAGCTTATGGTGCTGCCATAGCTTCAACGCAGACTTCTCTTCGCAATGGGACGACGCCGAACAGCCTTTCGGGTATGATTGGCTTTACATCGCTAAAGCTATAACGTACAGTGCAGATCCACAACGACGGATTAGATTACCGCTGCGGTGAAAGTAAAGCAAAAGTAACGAGATTCCGGGTACTCAGTGCGACTTGGACCACATTCAAATTCGGTGTGGTGGCGTCGGGGCCGACTCCGGTCGGCCGAAACCCCGCTTTTTCGACCGAAAGGGCGGTTCCTCTCGGCGCCTGGTATTACTAGCACGCCGGACTGCCCCGTGTTACTCCACATTTCCCCGAATTCGTCCGCCGGATGCCTTTGCGGTGTCTACACCTCGGCAGCTCATCTCTCGATGCTCCCAAATAACTCCGAGAAGCTCTTGAGCGCCTTTCAAAAGTCACCTGGCCCATCATTCGAAGTGTCCCGGTGACCTCGGATACTGCCGCGAAAATGACCCGTCTGTTTGGGGAGAAACAGGGCTTAGCCTTGCGAGCGTCCGAGTCAGTGTAAAACAAGAGTGTTCGACTGCGAGCTTGATTACTCTTCGTCCCATCTCTCTCAGGCTTCTTTGGGCATCGGCATCGCACGCATCATGAGGCTCTCCCTGCTAAGTTGTTTGGGCAGCATATCCTGCGCTGCAATACCACCTCGCCGTGGGATCCAGGCAGACAGGGACCTTCCCTTGGACGAGTGAAATCGGCTTCACCAATGACGGGCAGATGAAATACTTTGCAGGCAGCAATTCCTATTGGATCTCGTATCTGACAAACAATGCCCACTTCGAGCTCGTCGTGGACAGCGTCGCCCAGTCCGGACGGAGAATGTTCCGCGTGTGGGGCTTCAACAACGTGAACGCGATCTCCGGCGGTTCCAGGTGTGGTATCAATACTTCTCGGCCTTTGTGTATCGCAGGTCAACGCCGGCGCGAACGGGCTGTAGCGCCTCGACGCGGTGGTTCCGGGGCCAGCTCATCGTCAACTTTGTCGACTTTTGGGACGACTGCGGAGGCTTCAACGCCGTCGTCAAGACCTTTGCCGGGACCAACGGAGGGAGGGTACACCAACGCGGCCGCGCAGGCACAGGACCAAGCCCATGTCAGGGCTGTTGTCGGCCGTTGCTCGAGGTCCGCGGCCATCTTCGCGTGGGAGCTCGCCAACAGGCCCAGGTGTAGAGGGTGTGCAGCACCGTTGTGATCTGCAAGTGGGCTGACAAGACCTCTACTGTGTAGGTTAGTCAAGTTGCTGGACCTGAACCACATGGTGACGCTCGGGGACGAATGCATGGGGCTCCCCGGAGATGGAGGCTATCCATACCAATGTTCGGAAGGGTCGGGCTTTGTCAACAACGATGACTATCCTGACTCTGGACTCTGGAGCGTTTCACGTGTATTCGGACCACTGTAAGCTTTTCTCCTCCGCGCTGCTTCTTCCAAAACCTCATCGTCGTTAAAACAAGGAGGAGATGCTGACCGGGGCCCTTGCATGAACCAACAGGGCGCCGACTTGAAAACCCGGTCGCCCCGGTGCGATCAAGTCGCGACGGGAAGGCCTGCGTCGAGGCGGGGAAGCCCTGTCTGCCCGAGGAACGTGAGTTTGCACCTCTGTCTGATACCCAAAGTCTACGCGGGCGGCTGACACCAATCGGAATATGGTTCTCTCAGCGACCACTGCGGCATCGAGAAAGAGAAAAAAAAAACCATGGCAGCACGTCTCCCGCACCGCCCCCCCTGGGTTGGGTGCAGATCTCCTCAGGCAGTGGGGCGATCGATTGAGTTCAGGGCAGACGCACGATGATGGCTTCACCATTTATTTACCCAGTGTCTGATGGGTGGATCACGTCAAGGCCATCAACTCTTCGTGATTGCCATGGCGGCTTTCTGACTTTTTGTCAGCTCCAGACTCTGTTGGAGAGGTCGCCGGATCCAGCTTCTTTTTTGTGGTAAGTGGCGAATCCCCGACGACAGCATAACCCGCGTGATTTCGGAGTCGTCAGCTTGCGGCTTCTTTGCCGGATAGAGACTGATCTGATGTCTGTGACTTTTGGGCCCGCAGCGAATCATGCTTGAAATCCCGGCTGTCCTGTTTCCGTAAAGTTTGTGTTGCGCTTCGTCAGACAAGGTAGGGGAGCTCGGTTCCACGAGTGATCTTCAGTCGAAGAAGCTTACCCCATGCCGCCGGTGCACATGCAAGTAATGATTTGCAACCATGTCGGAGATTAGGATATCCTGGTGTGCTCGCCGCATCAACGGGGCTAGTGAGGTAGCAAGCAGTAGTCGTAGTAGTCGTGTCCCATAATCCGCGGTTTACATGTTCATGACACGGGCACCGGGGGTCACGCTGGCCATGTCCCTGTGCGATTCGCTCGCTCGGGCAGTCGATTCGAAGCAAGAGAAGGACAGTCGTGATTCTAATCCGTCACTCTCACTAGCGCCAGAGTATCTGTGTTCTTGTGTGAGCTTTATTTCTGACGATGATGCGATCTGCACGCCTTATCACGCTTAGCCAGTGTATGCTTCTTTCTGGCATGGCGCGTTTCGGCAGCGGATAAGACCAGGATAATGACACTGGGGGATTCTAAACCGGTAGTTCTGTGAGTGCTCTGTGATCGGCTACCGACAACCGTACCCGGGATGAAATCTGATACCCGGCAGGGTTGCGGGCGAGCGTTGCTGTGGAAGAAGCGTCGTGATAACAAGGTGACCAACACAGCTTTCGTGGGCATATTGAAAACGCAAGACTGCGGGTTCGACTACGATGGCAAAAACGAAGGCCATGGGGGAACTCTCGCCGCGGACGTGGCGCGAAACAACAGACTCGATGATTTGGCTCCGTGAAACCAAGCCAGACATCGTCATGATGCATCTCGGAGCGAATGGCACGTGGAGCGACAGAAAAGTCGACGAAACCATCAAAGCGTTCGATAAGTTGGTCAGATCAGAAGAGATCGACCAAGTCCACTAGACAATACTGGTCTGTCAATTCATCTCAAATGACAGCGCGGCTGACCTGAGTAGGTCGCAAAGGTCATCCCGATGCGCATGAGCACGTGCGATGAGTGTCCCCGACGAATAAAAGACTTCAACGAAGCCATTGACACAATGACAACTGGGCATCGATTAAATCTACTGATAAGAGCCCGGATACAACCTGGTATGAGCCACTGGCCAAGGCACATTCCACATGAAATGCAGTCGGCCCATAAGAGTTGGCTACCTTGTCATATCGAGGCTAAAAGTCAACCTGTCTACGTCTCATGGCCCTTCTCTGACCTTGAATTTGTAGTGTTCGCCGCGGTTCAAATACACGACCCTGTCTCCCTTGTTCTCTTCATCCACCTCCTTCTTAAAGTCGTCCAGCGGCGAAAGGAACGCGTCGTAGTCGTCGTAGTGGATGGGTATCGTGACGTCCGGGTCGACCAGTTTCATGAGCTTGATCCCTTGCTTCGCGTCCATCGTGACCATCAGGAGCGGCGCCGAAGGACCGGGTATCGTTGTCCCGCCTAGGTGAACCAGCATCAGGTCGATGCGCTCATTCTTCAGCCACTCGGGGATCTTCTTGAGGTCGTCGACAAACAGCGTGTCGCCAGATATGTAGACGCGGTACCCGGTCTCCAGGGTCGCCGAGTTGCTCTCGAAGCCGAGGCGCGGACAGTATCCCAGCTCCAGCATCCACCCGTTGGACGGCGGGACGGCCTTTAACACATCGTTCGCGAAGGACAACGGTCCGGGGGGCACGTGCTTGCCCGGCATTCCGGTGACCTTGATCGCCGGGTGCTTCTCCCGGGCCTCGGGCGACGGGCCGACAATGTTCAGCTGGATGTCGTCGAAGAAATCCAAGTCCTGCACCCGCTTGAACGGTTCGTCCTTGGTGCTGGAGGAGGCGAGGCAGCTTTTCGCGTGCGGCGTCGTGATGATGGGGAAGTCTCGGTTGAGCGAGTTCTCGACCAGACGGTCAAAGTGGTCCTCGTGGTAGTGCGACAGCAGGACGGCGTCAATCTCTGGGAGCTCGTCGAGGTCGAGGGCAGGATTGGTCTGGCGCTCTGCCGTGACGCCGGGTCCGAGGTGCACGTGGTCGCCGGCGTGGAGGAAGTTTGGATCCGTCAAGATGCGGATGCCCTGCCACTCGAGGATCGTCGTCGCCGTGCCGACGAAGGAAACGCTCGCGTCTTCATCTCCGTTGGATTCCTCGCGAGGGTGGGTGTGCTCTGCGCCGAGGGGAAGAGTGGCTGGCGCCTTTTGGGTGCTCTCTCGCAGAAGCGGCTCACGTAGCGCCGGGTCGAGTGTGAGGTATCTCGAAGACATTTCGCAATCAGTCTTTTGGGATTTCTCTGAAGACGTGAATCAGCATTAGGAAAGAACGACTCGGTGTAAGTCAAGTCACAGAAGCGGGGATTGGTACGACGCGTGGTTTTGTCACCATGACGTTTCGCGTCATCATGAGGTTGGCGATGAAGTATCAATGGTGACCATCCAATAGAATTCTAGAGTATGTACGCAAGTGGAATGCTGAGGTTGCTAATGGGTAAATATCATTCAACTGGCTATGCACAAATAGCCTCATCTCAAGCTCTAGCAGAAGCTAGCAAGAGGTGGACAGTGGTCCCAGACTCAGTACCGAAAGACATAGAATCTTGTTGCTGGGCGATTATGTCACCAGGCCTGCTACAGGACAACTGTAGGATGGGACAAATCGCAACACGATGTCTCAAGTCAGTTGGCCTCTTCCGTTCCTCAGACATGTTCATTTGATTTCAGACTTCACGCAAGGTTCAAGTGTCGCATCTTTGTAGCTAGGCCAGTCCAAGCGACCTTGCGTTCCACATTCACTTAATCAGTAGACCTACATCCCTGAACTCCTTACTTTGTCGTCCACGAGGTGAGGGACACGACGTGTTTGCTTCTACCTACTCGATGGTCTGCCTGAAGGAGCGATAGACTCGGAGTGCCCCGCGAAGTGCAAGTACCCTGCGGACTCTCTAACCTCGAAACATCAACATCTTGAGTCAAGGCTATCGTAACTTCCGGGACTGTATGGCGCTACTGTACATTTGGTTGACTGATGGTGCTGATGACATTAGTGTATTCGCATCTGCTAGAGTAGAAGTGCTCCACGAACAATCAGTCTTCTCCCAAGGTGACATGTGCGAATTTCGCAAACTCCACCGTTCGAGCCTTGCGTCCCTATCCCTCCATAAGTAATCCACGTACATGATCTCCAGCGTCCGTCAAGAGCTAGGTGCGGTGTGTTATTGAACTCTGGCCACGGGTCTTTCCTGCGCTGTGTCTAGGGTAATCGCCAAAAACAACCCATGCTTCGTAGACGTGTCTTTGCTGCGGTTCCATAGAAAATGTTGCTTCCCTTTCAAGCTCCAGTCAAGATTCACATCCAAACTCTGGTGCTACTTACATATACCGTTGCTTGGATAAATGCCTCTTTCGCACTGTTCAAGTCACGGATACGGCCGCTTTTGAGCGCATGAGCACTTTGTGACTCGGGACGCGCCTTGAAGTCAGGAAATCCATGTACTCCAGTACTCCATGTGGACAGTGTCTGCACCTGTTGTCATGAACGCCACGAGGCCGCTGCGAGGGTCACTGTCAAAGATTAGCGGCACGGTACCGTCAAGTGCAGTGATGGCAATCAAAGCTCTCATTTGTACAGCCAGACCAAAGTCGAGGCACTATATACAGTATCTACAGCCGCCTAGTTGATGGCGGCAGGGGGCTCCTGGCCCGGAAGGGGAATGCTCTGGGGGTGGGCGGTGAACATGCCCTCGGGGTCGTAGACGGTCTTGAGCTGCTGGAGCTTGGCGTAGTTCTTGCCGTACAGACGCTCGCTCCACTGGTCGACGGTCAAGGCCGTGTCGCGGTAGTTGACGAAGCCGCGGAGAGGGACGCCCTCGGTCTTGAGCTGCTGGCGGAACGGCTCGAGGCCGTCCTGCATGTACTTGAGACCGTCGACGGGGAAGTTGGTGAGACCGGTGGCGAGACGGCCCTCCCAGCGAATGAGCCACAGGCTGTTGGCGTGGGCAAAGGCCGTGTCCTCGTCCTTGAGGGCGCGCGCCGTCTTGCCGCCCCAGAGGTCGATGAAGCCGAACTTGGTCAGGTCGGTGCGGTTAAAGGCAAAGGTGGTGTGCTCGTAGAGGGCGGTGGCGGACTCCTTGGTGAAGGGCTGGTCGGCACGGAGGACGAGAGCCTGGAGGTAGAAGCTGCGGGGCGGGAAGGTGTCGACGGCGATGTCGATGGAGGGGGTGGCGACGTTTTCAATGGCCCAAAAGTCGTTGACGTCGCGGGCGACCTTGGCGCTGGGGATCTTGGCGACGAGGGGCTCCATGAGAGCGTCAAAGTCGTCAGGGTTGCCCCAGTAGAAGCCGGCGCCGCTGAAGGGGGGAGCGGTCAGGGACCAGCGCATGGTGAGCTCGTCGGGCCACTCGCCGGCGAGGACGTGGTCCTGAATGGTCAAGAGGGCGTCGACACCGGCGGCGAGGGAGTTGTCGTCGAGGGTGATGGTGTAGTTGATGGCCTTGGGGTAGGTGGGCTTCCAGGTCTTGGTGGTCAGCGACAGGATGATGCCGTACGAGCTGCCGGCGCCCTGCAGGGCCCAGAAGAGGTCGGGGTTCTTGGTGCGGGAGCACTCGACGACGGTGCCGTTGTACAGCATGTACGTGGCGCCGTCGAGGTAGTCCATGGGGGTGCCGAGGATGCGCGACAGGGAGCCGAAGCCGCCTCCGATGGAGCTACCGACGAGACCGACCATGTTGGCGCGGACGTGGGGGAAGCGCGCGCCGTGCTCTTTCCAGAGCCAGCTGACGACGGGAGAGACGAGGCCGCCGCCGCCGTAGGTGAGCAGCCCGGTGGCGTCGTCGTAGCTGACGTTTTGGAAGTGGGTCATGTTGAGGGTCAGGCCGGCGGTGGGCAGGCTGTAGGAGCCGTAGCAGTGACCTCCGTCACGGGCGGCGACGAGGACCTTGGCCTCCCGGGCGCAGGCGAGGGCGGCAGCGACCTCGGGGGTGGTTCGCGGCCAGGCGACACCGGCCGGGGTCGGGGTGATGCGGCGCTGCCACGAGCGGACGTCGTTGGGGAACGAGGCGTTCGTCTCGGGGAAAGAGGTAATCAGACCGGCCGTCTCGAGGCAGGTCTCCAGGTCCTGGGCCTGGGCCTGAGCGAAAGGAGCGAGAGACGCCGCGAAGGCGACGAGGTTGCAAAGACGGACCATGGTGATGGTCAAGAAAGAAAGACTGGAGTGGGAATGCCGTGTGGAAGCGGCATAGGAATCTTCCGCCTGAGCGTCGCCAGCTCTTTATACGCGTCCGTCTGCCCCTGAATATCACGATATGTCTTGGCAGCAGCCTCCCGCCGGGCCATCTTGACCACATCGGAGGCAATGGTTGCAGCACTGCGTAGCTCGTCGAAGTCGACCGGCAGTCCCGGACACTGGATGAACCGTCATCGGGTTGTCATGGAAAGGGGATTTGGCGAGCTGTAATGTCCATCGTCCCAACTTCAATCAAGGTGGTGAAACTCTGTTTGATTGTTTCGCAGGCTTAATCGATTGGATTGGGGTCCGGCCAGGGATGTCCCAAGCATCTGGGCCCGTCTGCAGCCCGCCTATAAGCGCTCGAGTCATTGATGCCCCGAGGTGTGTAGCGCTGTAGAGACTCTGGTCAGCGTAAAGTCGGCGCACTGCCACATGAAGCATCGCAGTGCCAAGACTGACCATCTCCTGAGAGATATTGCGGATGACATTGGAGGTGCTGGGCGACGCCAGTATTTGCACCAAACAGATGGCGGCGCTCGACTTGACCGCCGGCCGTTCGGTTTCGGGCGCAGCTGCTTGGAAACAGTGTGCGTCGGCTGCAAGTTGACAATGGACGCATGGCATTGAAAGACATGCAAGGCGAGGTCGTTCGTCTAGAAGCAGCCACGAGGAGGCTCAAGGAAGGAAACCTGCAGGCAGGCTCTTGACGTGGGGGTCGTCCCGGAGACGTCAGGCCAATTGCCGGGATTTCCCCCACTCAAGATAGTGAAAGCCTGTATAGGCAGCTTGTAATTGTGGGCAATCACAACAGCTGCCCTCGCAGCTCAGCACTCGGTTGTGTAGTGTAGCGGTTATCACTCCAGATTTTGATTGCATCCAATCTTCTGGTAACCCCGGTTCGAACCCGGGCACGACCTGATTCTTTTGCCATTTTGTCCAATCCTGTCAGTGCAGAGCATACGAGATTCGCAGGCCACGAGCGACGATGGATGCCCATCTCATGAATTAAGATGATACTCGAGTCGCCCGCGAAGAAACGCAAAGCAAATCAGACTCAAAGCATATCCACGCGATGCGCGGTAGGTTTGTTACTCCTCGGGGCTTCCCTGTGAAGCTTTTATCCATCATCTCCTGCCAAGACTCTTCCAATCCAGTTTACTCTCTGTCAAACTTGACGACTTAGTGCGTCGCACTTGGAGGCCGCAGGAGACATTGCTCTTGCTTCTCAAGCGCACGCCTGCTTGTGGGCCACTGCGTTATTGAAGTCACTGGCCATCATGGCCGTCGCCTCTCGGAGCAATTGACGTTCAACACGAACGATCCATGAGCAGCAATTTCGACGTTGCATCTCGCAAACTATCGCCATGACCGCATGCCTCTAGATATGGAACCTTGCCCAGGCGCCGTCCAGCGCTGAATCGTAACTCGTGTTTCTTGATCCACTTCTATACTGTCGGCTACAGTGCTCGAAGTGTCTGCGTTGAAACACGGCATTATCAAAGTTGTTCATTAAGACACGACTATACAGTAGAGGCCCATCGAAATCTTATTGACTTGATCACAAATCAAAGTTGCATCGCTGCTATCAACCTAGAAGTACCTCTCATACGCCTTGGCGGCATCTAGGAGCATCCTCTCAAACGGTATCCAGTCCTGGCCAGTCGCCTTGACCGCCTTGCTGGCGTCTACACCTCTGGCTGCGGCAGGCTCGCTGTAGTCTGCATTGTAGCCCTCGCCAGGCTTGCCCTTCAGAATGACGCCTCGCCGCTCGGGATACTCCCTCCTCAAGACGTCGGCGTAAGCCTGGACGTTTGCGTAATTCCCGTTGCCACCTGCGATGAACCGTTCGCCATCGGCCGCATGGCGGTGCTCGGCTGCAAAAATCACAAGGCGCGCAACGTCTCGCACGTCCACGTGAGTGCCGTTGCCCGGTCCCGCCGGCGACACCTCCTGGCCGGCCATGATGCGGTACGCGATGATGGCCGTGTCGCTCAGCTTCTCCGGGTCCTCGGGCAGAATCAGCGGCGGGCCAGCCACCCACACCGGGTTCACTGCCGTCATGATGAACCCGATCTTGTCCGCATTCGCCTTGCGGAACTCCCAAAACGCGCGCTCCGCCTTGACCTTGCTGACGACGTAGATCTGGTGCCCTGCGGCGTTGCTGCCTGCCTGCGCGAGGGCCTCTTCGGCCTCGTCATTCCAATCCGCCTCGCTGACTGTGCGGCCGATGTACTTTTCTCCGCGGCCTCGCACCGCAACGATGGAAGACATGAAGACGAAGGACTTGATGGTCGGCTGCGCCAGCGCGGAGGCGAGGATGCTGGCGGTGCCCTTGACGGCGGAGTTTATGACGTAATCGACATTGGTGTTGGAAAGAGAGACGGCGCTCGCCAGGTGGGCAACGGCGCTGACGTCCCTGACTGCCTCGTCGAACGCACCAGCGACCGTGATGTCGGGGACCTGCACGGTGGACAGCTGGTCGGTCTTGGCGTACTGCGGCAGCGCGGCGAGGAGACCGGCGGCGGAGGACGCCGAACGGGTGGCGGCCCGCACGGAAAACCCGGCCTCGAGAAACGCTTCCACAGTGCGGGCTCCGATAAACCCGTTGGCGCCGGTGACGAGAGCGAGGCCTTTGGTCGACATTTTGGGCTCTTTTCGTAGAGCGGCTGTTTGAATGGCCAAGCCAGGTCTTGGCCGAGAGTGCCTTTTATTCTCCCCAGTCCTGGTGTCGTAATGATGCCATCTTGACAAGGACGTCATCCCCGTCTTTGTTATCTCCACGCCGAAACGGCAAAACGGCAGTCCGCGGTCTGATGTCAGTGGCCCCAGTACTGAGCGCAACATTAGCCTCTCATTGGCAGCTCTGGAGTTTACGGAGCAAAGACGAGAATTCGGAGATAACACGTCCGTGTCATTGCTAAAACTTCTCCCCGCCTCCCTTTAGATCTTCGGCGTCTCGAACCTCGGGGACGGCCGTGTGTGCAAACGCCCTCGCCTTCGTCCTCGCCTCGAACAAAAAGTCGAGCTCGGCGTGCGTCCTGCCCTTGGTCTCGGGGACATCCAGCCAGGTCACGACGAAAGCCACGACGCTCAGCCCAGCGAAGAAGAAGCCAATCTTGCCGCCCCAGTTGGCTTGGTCCGTGTTGTACATGTATGGCGTGAAGAAGCTAAAGATCCACGCGCCAATGGACTGCGCCGCGAGACCGATGCCTGCGGACTTGGATCGGAGACGGACGCACGAAATTTCGGACGAAATGACGGGCACTGCGCTGGCGACGCCGAAGCTGTTGAAGAAGCCAAAGAGGAGCAGGGCGACGCCCACGAACCTAGCAGTGTTAGCGACAATTCTTGGGTCTGCGCATCGTCGACTCACCAATTGGCCCCGGGGGTCGAGAAGCATCCGGCAACGCCCATGCCCGCCCACGCACCAAAGTCCAGCACGATACTGATGAGAATCATGCGTCTCCTTCCGAACCGCGGCACCGTGTACCACGAGATGGCGTTGGCAACCATGTTGGAGACGACACCCATCAGGTTGACCATCAGAGAGTACCGAGCAGACATGCCGGCCATGATGAGGAAGTACGCTCCGTTAGTGAGCAGCGCCATGCCCACAAACTGCTGCAGCAGATTGAGAAAGACAATGATGCGGGTGCGGCGGAGGTTGACGCCTTGGAAGCACTCACGATACGTCGGAGGGCCCAGCGTCCGGTCGTCGTCCTCGTGCGCCAGAGTGGCCTGAATTCTCTGCAGCATGCTGCTCCCGCCTGCCGTTCCCAGTCTTTGCACACTCTTCTCCGCTTTTTCAATGTGGTCTCGGGAGACGAGCCAGACGGGGCTTTCAGGGATCAACGCAGCGGCGATGACCGCCATGCCCCCGAAAGCCCATTGCGTGCCAAAGGGGATGCGGTAGGAGTCTGCTGAAACGGAGCTGACTTGGTTGAAGACAATGGCCACGGCCATGAGGTGACCGAGCGACTGGAAACGTGAGCGAAGGACAATCCGTCCAAGCAGGATACTTACGACATTAAATGCGTAGAAGCCGAGCAAGACTCCGCGCAGGTTCTTGGGCGCAATCTCGGAGATGTACGTCTGGCACACGGACATGAGGACGCCGCACCCGGCGCCGATGACGATCTTGGCAAACAGGAACAGCCCTCGCCGCTCAGAAGCACCTGCCGGCATTCCTGAAGTGAAGGCTGCGGCAGTTCCGATCATCCCCAGGATGCCTCCGAGTAGAAACGTCGCGCGTCGTCCGAAGCGGTCCTGGAACCATCCTGCCGTGACTGAACCTCCTGCTGCACCTGCTTGGACCAGTCCATTCCAAAGTCCAAGCCACAAGGCAGGAAGGATGGCAGCTGCGCCACTGCCTTCCCCAAAGTCTTCCCTGGAATGACGTAAGCGAAGCCATTGACAGCGAGGCAGGAAGCATAAGGCACCGAAATTTGGGCAGGGCCGAGATGGCCCCGACAATGACCAGGTCATACCCAAACATCAACGGACCGATGTTGGCCAGAATGGCGTACAAGACGACTTTGGGATTCGCGCGGAGTGAAGTCCACGGACGCTCGACTGGTGGTGCCTGCTGAGCGGCGTCTTCGACCATCTCAGCGAATGCCTCTGGTTGGTTTGGTTTCGCCATCTCGAGTCTGCGAGCCTCTCCTTGCCGACATCCAGACGACTACTGACCTTTCCCTGACAGACATCTTATACTCCCAATAAGCCATCATCCAGATAAGCGTATCTTGGCATCGATGAAGAAAACGCCCCCCCGCAAGCCCTCCGCAATATTCCCCAGACTTTGTGATCCCCCACTCCCCGCACGAACCCCAGTAGGGTTACAGGTCGCTCTCGCTCCTCCACCTGTTCCGGCTTTCCCGGCAGGGTGGCTCCGCAGGACAGCTCCTTTCGGCAGTCCAACCTCGGGATTTCCGATTGAGGCAAGGAGTCCATCGGCGGCGGAAGGGGATTGCAGCCGAGGTGGAGGATGACGAGGTCGGCAGCGGAGGACGGCAGGACCGATTTGGCTGACGCGGCGAAAAGACAGATCACGCGATGCGGAGTAGTTCCGAGATATGAACCGTCGTGACCGCCACGTTGATGATTCACGACGCCAACAAACAGCAGTCACAATGTTGAAGCCGCAAGCCAACGCTACTCGACACGTCGTGTCTCTCGACGGCATTTGGAACTTTGCTCTGGCCACTTCAGTCGACGTCGACGACGACAAGCCCTGGGCCAGCAGCATCCCTCCGGCGTTGCAGGTGCCAGTGCCGGCTAGCTACAATGACATCTTTGTGGACCAAAAGATCCGCGACCACGTCGGCTGGGTCTACTACCAGAAGAACGTTACAGTTCCGCGGATCTGGTCCGAGCTGCGCTACTTTCTCCGATTCGACGCGGCGACGCATCATGCACGAGTATACGTCAACGACACTGTCGTCGCAGAGCACTCCGGTGGCTACACCCCCTTCGAGGCAGACATTACAGACATTGCGAACCCAGGAAAGACTTTTCGTTTGACCGTGGCCGTGAGCAACGAGCTGACGTGGGAGACCATCCCGCCGGGTCGAATCGAGACGCTCGACAGCGGCAAGCGGAAGCAGCACTACCAACACGACTTTTTCAACTACGCCGGCCTGGCGAGGTCCGTATCGCTGTGCGCTGTGCCTGTCGTCTCCATCAAGGACATCACCATCACCACCGACGTTTCAGATGACGGACGGGGAATAGTCGACTTTGACGTCGCGGCTAGCCTGGACAACGAGTCTATCAAAGTCTCCCTTTTCGATGAGAGCGGAAACCTGGTCGGCTCTTCGTCCACACAGACTGGCCGGATTGTCATCGAGTCGGTGCGACTGTGGCAACCGGGAGCTGCCTATCTGTACCAACTCCGTGCCGAGATTCTCCCGACTTCCGACTCGACCGACCCGCTCGATGTCTACGAGGTGTCGGTTGGAGTGCGGTCGGTCAGGGTTGAGGGAAACCGTTTTCTGATCAACGGCAAGCCATTCTACTTTACCGGCTTTGGCAAGCACGAAGACACCCCGATTCGCGGAAAAGGCTTCGACCCGGCGTACATGATTCACGACTTTGGCCTCATGTCCTGGGTCGGTGCCAACTCCTTCCGGACGTCCCACTACCCCTACGCAGAAGAAGTCCTCGACTACGCGGACCGCCATGGAATAGTCGTCATCAACGAGACGGCGGCCGTGGGCCTGAACCTCGGCATAATCGCCGGCATGTTCGGCCTCAAGCCGCCGCCGACCTTTGCCCCGGAAGCCTGCAACGACAAGACCCAGGCATCGCACAAGCAGGCGATCGAGGAGCTCGTGGCGCGCGACAAGAACCACCCGTCGGTCGTCATGTGGACCGTCGCGAACGAGCCCGCCTCTGCTGAGACTGGGGCGCGGGAGTATTTCGAGCCCCTGGTGAAGCTCACGCGCGAGCTCGACCCAACTCGGCCAATCTGTTTCGCCAACATGAGCTTCGCCACGTCCGAGACGGACCGGCTCACCGATCTCTTCGACGTCGTCTGCCTGAATCGCTACTACGGGTGGTACACGCACACGGGCGACCTGGAACAAGCAGAAAAGGTGCTGGAAAAGGATCTCCAAGCGTGGGAGACGAAATACGGCAAGCCCATCATCATGACCGAGTACGGCGCGGAAGGCCTCGCCGGGCTCCACTCCGCCACCGACGTGCCGTGGAGCGAGGAGTACCAAGCCCAGTTCCTGGAAATGTTCCACCGCGTCTTTGACCGCGTCGACAGCGTCGTCGGCGAGCACGTCTGGAACTTTGCAGACTTTCACACCACGTCCGGGATACACCGAGTCGACGGGAACAAGAAGGGCGTCTTCACACGAGATCGGAAACCAAAGAGCGCCGTCCAGGTGCTCAAGAGGAGATGGACGTCCCTCCCGGCGGACCACAAGTCACGTCACGCGGAATAAGCAATTCTCTCAAGTCATTAGAGTGTACCAACTCGTATCATACAATCCAATAACATTAAATGGCCAGCACTTGATCGCATCATCCGAGCCGGCACCAGTGCCCCGTGACCCGTGACCGACCCCTACAGACCGTTTCCCTACAGGCCGTTTCCCCCACAGCCGTGATTACGTCAATTATTTGGTGGTGCCGTCAAAGTCGAGGGCGGTGGAGGTCTTGCCGGCCGCGGCCTCGTCCTGCTTGATGTTGTTGTCGAGCTTCTTCTGCTCGGCGGCCATCTTGGCGGCGACGTCCTGACCCTGGGCCTGCTGAGCCTGCAGCTTCAGCATGGTGGCGGTGAGCTTGAGGACCTTGTTCTTGATCTTGCCGCGCTGCGGCTGTTAGTGGTGGTGCCTTGGGGCTTTGTGACGGTTGACGTACCTGGAGCGCGTCGGCCTCCTCGCCGGTGGCGGCCTCGATGGCCGGGTTGAAGGCCTCCTTCTCGGCGCCGTTGGCGATCTGGTTGACGCTGTTGAGGAAGTCCTGGTCGGCCTTGCTGACGGTGCTCAGGTCGGTGGGGAGGCCGGAGAGCTTGTCGAGAGCCTCCTGCTTGGCGTTGCCGGCGGTGCCGCCGCTGATGGAGAGGTCGTTGTACGTCTGGGTGGAGAAGACGTTGTTTTGGCGGGCGGCCAGGGGAGCGGCGGCGGCAAAGGCAGCGAAGCCGACGGCGAAGATGGAGAACTTCATGTTGACGGTGGGGTGGGAAAGGTTGAAAGTAGTGGTAGAGAGAGTAGTCAAAAGAGGGACACAGACCCGGATGAATGAACGATCAAGCGCGTGGGGAAGAGATTGAAGACAGCACAGCTGTTTGAGAAGAGAAACTAAGATTGAATGATTGTAGCGTGATGAGGAGAGAGGAATGTCGGATTGGACGACGATCGAGGCGATCTTTATACACATTTTTTCTTGGACGAACTACACTGGAGAGAGCTTAGATGCGCGGTAGCATCGAATGTTTGCCTCGCAGCCATTGTCTCGTTCTCGCGATGGGACGCAGGCATGTCACCGCCTTGTCGAACACGCCCAGCCGTCACAACGCCGCAGTCTGAGCCGCGAGACATCTGAACCGTGATGGGATGGCAGGGTTCGGACAGGGGCGGTTCGACATGGCGAACGTCTGGTCTTTGGCCGGCAGGCTCGAGGCAAGGGCCCAAGTTCGTGACGCATCAGACGGATGAAGCTGCCAAGACGTTGCGGCTGTGCCTCTGCCAGGCCTCAACTGGCAGCCATCTCACGTTCGGATCTGGGTCTGCGCCGGCAGGGAGGGGGCCCTGAGCTGGCGGCTGTCGTTACATTTCTGAGGCTTTCGTGAGGCTCGGGGGGTTGGGCCGGGAGGGGTCGTGATGTAATGTGGGTGAATCGCTGGCCTAGCCGGACTTCTGAACCGACAAAGACGGTCAGTATTGCAACCAGAACCACGGTTGTCGTACCCAATGCAGAAGTTCTGCGAGGATGGAGATGTGGATGGCGGCACGGCGTTGGCGGAAAAGCTCCGAGGTTTCCCCACCACCGACACCCACGAGGAGGGTTTCACGACCCCTGCGTTCATACCGCCAAGCTTAACCTTCAGACGTCCAGAGGGGAATGCTGCAACGGCAACGGTTCTGTCCGTGCCCACTTCTGTCGCGGTTCCTTTTTTTTTTTTTTTTTTTTTTTTTTTTTTTTTGCGGCCGCGAAGGGGTCGTCGGTACCGGATCTCACGATGTTTACGAGGGCCGTGGTGCGACTGGAAGGTGTGTGGCGGTGATCCCTTGGAGATCCCCAAACGCGCCGCCCAGCAGATGCGGGAGTTTGGTGCGTGTTTTGCTGGGCAGAGATCCAACGCCGCAGAGATCCAGCGCCGTCTGATGTCCAGGTCGCGCGCTCTTGACGCGAGTCTGTCGTCTGTCGGTGACACTGCGTCAACATCATGGCATCTGTCAGTGACTCTGCTTCAACTGTCAGCAGACATGGCATATCTACATGTTTGGACGGATCGCGTCCTCCCAAAGGCAAAGAGACGCCGCGGCAGCAACACGCCCGTCGTATGTACGTCAACCAGCACAGGGGCTCTCCTGGTCTCGCCAGCTGACATCCGGAAAGACGACAGGCACTGACAAACAAAGCAGAGAGGCACCAAGTGCTTGACTGCTCGCTAATGCAACCAAAATCCTACTGTAATCACTGGGTCCCCTGTCGAGATCCAGGGGCACAGCAGCACTGAAACGGCGCATCCTTGACAGGTCGACCAGACGTGAGATGGGTATTTTTGGGTCCACGCGGATTGTCATATGTGTGTCATTATTGTTTGAATCCTGCAAATACCCGGGGACGGCGCAGGACGGAGCCGTCAAGGGCGTAGGTACATACACTGCCAGTCGTGAAGGCTTCAATTTGGGGCACCGTACTCGCTTCAGCCATCCATACCTATAACGCCCCAAGAATCGTTCGCAAGCGGCCAAAGCCGGCCTCCAAGAAAAGATGAACGCGCCGGCGCACGTGGAGCAGTTCGGCCGTGGGCAGAAATCGTCAATAGCAGACGATGTAAGTCCAGGGTGTTGCTGTGTGGCTCTTTTTGCGTTGCATTTCCAGCAGTTTCAACGTGGTAATCCCCCCTCACAGGAAGAGTGTCACAGCAACACCGAACACAGCGGCAGCGCCGGCCATCACCAGCGGCAGCCCTCCAAAGGCGCTGCTCGCCGCAGAGCACCCGTCCTCGCCGTCGCTCCCGCCAGTCTTTGGCTTCGTCGCGCGCTTGCAGACACCGTTGCCATTCGCGCTCGTCGTCGCAGCCGCCGCCGCCGGCGTTGTTGAGCTCGACGTTTGGGTCTTGAGCTTGTCGTGGCCGTCGACGATGGTGATGGCCGTGAACCACCGCGCCGACTCGGAGCTCGCCAGCACCGACTGCGCGTCGACCGTGCCGGGCGCGCTGACGGAGCACGTCGCCGTCGGCCCGCGCTTGCAGTCGAACGTCTCTGTTCTGCGGCGTGTTCAGCCCTGATGCGGTCATGTCAACCGAGGGCGGCAGCAGCCTACCGGAATCCGATATTCATGGTGTTGTTGCCGTACGTCAGCGTCACGCCGCTAAAGTGCGAGCACGCCGACGCGGACCGCCACACGGAGGTGCACGCGAGCAGGTACTCTGTCGAGGACGACGCGGCGGTGATGACGGAGGCGTAAATGTTCTCGCCGACGCCGGTGGAGCGCGGCGGCGGGAGCCACACCGTCGTCCGCTCCGTTTTTGTCGGCGACTGGGCCGCTGCCGGGGCGAGGCTGGCGGCGGCGAGGGCGAGGTAGCGGGCCAGCATGGTTTCGCGTGAGTGTTCGGATGGGGCTGGTGAAGTTGACGACGCGCGGCCTCGGAGACGGCTGGCTTTGATATAGGTGCTTCGTGGGGTTTCTGTGTTCTCGCGTCGATGGACCTCTTGACCTGTCAATGAACCACCGTCCCGCTCCGGGCGGAGGAGGCCTCTGCTCCGCCCCTCGCTGCCTGACGCCCTCCAGCGGTGATTGGCGAACTTGCGCGGGGAGATTGTCGCGGCTGCTGCCGCGGTGGGATATGACGGTCTGTCTTCGCTGCACTTCGGGATCGGTGGGCTGTGTCAGCGCCCAGCGGCGGTGGTGGATGGCCTGCAGAGTGGCATCCGGTGCTGTATTCGGATGCGGTGAGCTGGCCGATGGCTGGGCATGCCAAGGCTTTTGTTGCTGAAGCGGTGTAACCTGACTGCTGCGCCACAGGTGATTATTGGCCATGGGTGACTCGTTGCACCTTTGCCGGTCGAATGAGATGCAAGCAGAGAGCTTTGGATGCATTGCAGAGTGATTCAAAGGGAGTGATTGTCGTGGGAAGGGATAATGGAGAACGAAGTTGACAGCTTCGGCTGAGAGCCGGTATCACGGCCCGATTAAGCGGGGCTTCACTGGTTGTGTTCCACACTCGGAGCCGACCGAGCGGCGGTCCTAATTGGACCCACTCCGCCGGGACCGGTGCCTCAGCTTTCACCGGGTTCATTGGAGATTGCTTCATTGGCAGGCCCCTCTTGCTTATATCCTCCACGTCGAAGCAGTCTCAGTTGAAGCAATGAGCAAGGGAAAAAGTATCTCGGCGTCTGCTACCATTGCAAAAAGATTGAAGTGTACCCAGGGACGTTTGCCAATAGCTGCTAGTCCGCTCACGTGCGATATTTTTTATTCTACTCAACGCTGGTGACAGGTTTACCTCCTTCAAAAGGCGGGGCACCGCGTGACATATTAACGCTCTTCTTGAACTACGGGGATGAGTTTCCGAGGAGGATAATCGACCCAGGGTCCTCGACGCATGTCAACTTTCAGCGAGCGGCGGCTGGCAAGCCGCTGCTTGCCCTCGCTTTGGAACCCGCCGAGATTGAAAACCTTTTAGCGCGGGTACGCGGGGGTAGTAGGTATGTAGAGCCGCACGCATATGGTTTCATCCCTCATCCATCGGCCGGAAGCCTGAGAGTACACGCTGGTCATAACATCGTTCTGGGGAGCATTTGGCCCAAAGGGAACTGTCAACGTACCTAATACGGGGCGTTTCGGACCCTAAATGGAGACCGGCTGTCGAAACCCAAAATAGAAAAACTCCCATTGGCTGCGATGTCTCTACAATGAGCGCCAATTCCAAGTCAAGGTATTCACAGTGTCATGCCACCCTAGTCTCCCTTGCAGCCTTTCCTGGAGAGACTCGTCCGATCGAGGCAAGATATCAGATATCCGATGTATAGAGGAGCGATCCAGAGCATGTCCGTCCAACATCTGAGGTAATGACCTCCCCGTCTGATGAATCGCCCATGAGACTTCTGTAAGAATATTCACGGGGCCTGTTGTATTGAAAAACGGCGCTAGTTTTGGTGCTGAGCATGTCTTTCTGAGTTTGGTTGCTACGCCCGACAGAGACCAAGCAAGGTAAACGTAGTCTACGTGATTTCGGGGAGCGGTTTACGGCTCACTTGGGAGAAAATCGAGCCTCCAAATCTGCGCTCCATCACCACGTCAACTGCTGGGGGCGAGTTCACGCAGCCACGCTGGCCTCACGTTCAATTGGGACCAGATAAAGAACTGTTCCTTGTGCTATGCTCAAAGCAATCGAAGACGTGTCGATAAAACACTGCGTGACGGCTACATGACGGTTTCCTGGTCGACAAGCATCTGTCTGTACAGACCAGTGAGGTTTATAAAGGACAGGTCGGTAAAGGAGTATTGGGCCGTTGGCATTCAGTCAAGTATATCTCGCGCGCATCACCCGAGTCTCGAGACGAGATCCCTTACGAGTGTATCGTTTATTGGATTCGCCTCTTGCGACACCTCTAGACGTTACCTCTGACTTTGGCAAATGCCTTGACGCACTCCTACCATTGACTTGGCAATGATTGAATTCAGCAGTGCAGCAATTCAGGCGCGAGGGTAAGATCGTGGAGAAGAATCCTGTCACAACTTGAATCGGCAAAAGGCAAAATGAAAGGGACGAGACTCGAACTCGCGCGGGTTGCCCCACCAGGAAACAGATGTTAAGCTGACCTTAACCTGGCGCCATAACCAACTCGGCCACCCTTCCGTTGATGACCTCTAGGTTGAGATGTTGTTGGGATAGCCCGCTAGAATTGTGGTTATCAAGACAGAGGTTTGTGTGGAAAGTGGGTTTGGCAATGTTAGCCCTTGGCGTCCGAGGTGGATCCATAGAGTAGGGTATGTTTGGAGGCGTCTATATCCGTACGGAGTAGAAAGTATTCTGATGACCTGACAATGGGGACATGACTCGTCTTAACACTGCTGGAGCCTGATGCTGGCCGATTTGATTCAGCGGGAGTAAGGATAGCGGTGGAGGATTTGAGACTTTCAGCATGAATCAACAACTTCTCTTGAGTCGCCGATAACCCAGCTGTCAACTTTGCATAAGCAGTGAGTTCGCCATCTGTGCGAGCGCTGGACAAGACGAATCTTTGAACTCCACCTATACGGATTGTCACTTGACAAACCCCTCGAAATGGCATTAATCAAGCCACAGATATCCGTACAGCATCTCGAATCATGAGGCAAAGACACGCCGACAAGTGACTTGACGACCCAACCAAAACCCCCCAACCCAACCTCTTGCAGGACCTGGGCAGACCAGACCAGCACCGCGGTGGACTACCCGCAGGGATGCGAAACCACATCTGCCTGTCATCTGCTAAGCGACGATTTCTTTACCGTCTTTGGCCACGAGCACATGAGGCATCCACATTGAATGCCGGCTCGGCACATGGGATCCACAGGCTAGGGTTTGAACCATGAGCCACACACAGCACAGCTGACAATTCAGATTGATAAAACATTTTTTCTCCGGAGCCGTCATCCACATCTGCTCAGCTCAGAACGAGCTCATCCCCGATGGCACAATTGGCTAGCGCGTCAGACTGTTAATCTGGAGGTTGGTGGTTCGAGCCCACCTCGGGGAGTCCAATTGGTTCAATCCCACCGCAGATGCTATTTTTTGCCCTTTTGACCTCTGGACATCGATAGGGACAGCTTCACCAAAGAATGATACTAATGTTGCCTAGCTCTATCGCCTGATCTCGCACACCTCTCATGGTGCCACATCTTGCCTCGATAAGAAATAGCCAGCTGGCCGTCTATCGCGTCTGGCCTCGCATACTCGGCGAGACGTGCATTGCTCGGCAAGCTAGCGATGACAACCTAACCTCGCCTAGGGCTGGCCAGACTCACCGCTTCCTCTCTACGCGTTCTGCATGCTGATTATCCGTACGGATACAGCCTACCGATACAGACTGCGTACTAGGATACATCGTATATAGCCCGGTAGACGAATGCATAGCCGGAAGTGGACTAGGTGACATCACAAGCGCCCTCGCCTTTGACGCAACCGCAAAGCCCTCGAAGCCCTCATAACACAAAGCTCACGACACAAAGCCCTCATAACCTACTACGTACAGCTGGGTATCGGAGAAACCCCACAGGCCCAGGACTCAGGGAACTGACTAGGTAGTACGCACGAATCGAGCATCGTGATTGGCAAACCCACGCCGCTACTTGATCACACCATGATGGAAGCGTCTCTCAGCCCTCTCCGCCTCCAGAGCTAGCATTATCCGACGACAAAGTCAAGGTCCACTGGCTCTCCGGAGGAATCCAGAAGCTGCCAAGTCCGTAAGCGGCCCATCTGAAGCAGGCGGGGCGCGCTGACCACCAGCCAGGTACATGGATCACCCTTACCCAGATCAATCTCCGGCCGCGACGTGATTGCCGTGTGTGGCAAGACGTTCGCCTCGGCCCCATCCCATGCCACGATGTGTGTGTGTGTGTGTGTGTGTCTCGCAGTCTTCTGTGGAGTGCCCAGGCATCGGTCGCCCGCGGGGGGGTGCTCGAGAGGCGGCCCCCCACGAGCTGGACGCGGCCCTGGACGTCGTTCGACGAGGAAAAAAAAGAAAACGGACGGATGGCCTGGCCCGACTCCGTCCCATCATCTTCACACCCTCAGCTTTGATATAAGGTCGGCGCTGGCGTGCGTGCTGTTCCGGACGAACTCTCCCGCGTCAACGTTTGTCTAGACACATCATGTTGGGCATATCCCTACCCTCGCGCTCGCTGGACGCGCCGTCGTCGGTGGACAGAAATGTCCTCACTCACCCCTACGTCTTCGTTTTCGCCGCTGCCGTCGTGCTGCTCTACGGCGCGTACAGGTGGGCGCTCCCGAAACCGATCCCGACGATCCCCTACAACGTGTCGGCCACCCGCAACCTGCTGGGCGACATCCCCTCGTTGGCCAACGCCATGAAGGGCTCTGGCGAGTTCAACCTCTGGCTCATGAAGCAGGCCGAGAAGCACCGCTCGCCCCTGTTCCAGGTCTTCATCCGCCCCTTTGGAAAGCCCACCCTGGTGCTCTGCGACTTTCGGGAGGCCCAGGACGTCCTCATGCGGCGCAAGGACTTTGATCGGTCGACCGGGACCGGCGACCTCCTCGAGGGCGTCGGCCCGAAGCACCACATCCACATGAAGACGGGGCCCGAGTGGAAGCAGCACCGACGCCTCCTCCAGGACCTCATGTCGCCCGCGTTCCTGAACCAAGTCGCCGGCCCGACCGTCTACAAGGGCGTGCGGCGGCTCATCGACCTCTGGAACGACAAGGCGCGGCTCGCGCGCGGCCGGCCCTTTGTCGCCGAGACGGACATTTACTACGCCGCCCTGGATGCCGTGCTGGCCTTTACCTTTGGCGACGGCTTCCCCCACAGCGCCATCGAACCGCTGATGGACGCGGCCAAGAATCTCGGCCCGGAAGACGTGCAGCGGCTCGGCGGCGGCGGCGGGGGCGGCGGCGGCGGCGGCGCGGTGGCATTCCCCGTGGGAGAGTGCGACGAGAGGATCACGGCGTCGCTGGAGGTGACGGAGTGCATCCGGCACATGATCGGGTCGCCGGTGCCCCGGCTCAAGTGGAAGCTCGTCGAGAGGAGACCCGAGGTCCGCCGCGCCATCCAGGTGAAGAACGACTACGTCCTCGAGGAGATTGGCAAGGCGCTGCGGCGCATCGAGGAGCACGGCGACGAGGAGAGCAAGGTGCTGTCGGCGGTCGAGCTCGTGGTGCTCCGGGAGAAGAAGCTGGCCGAGCACGAGGGCCGCCAGCCCGACTTTTTCTCGCGCACCATGATTGACGAGGTAGGCCAAGGTCAACCGGGTAGAAGCCGTGCCCCTCCCCCTCCAGTGCTGACAATTCGCGCAGGTCTTTGGCGTCGTCGTCGCGGGCCACGACACGACGAGCACGACCATGTGCTGGGGCGTCAAGCTGCTGGCGGACAACCCCGAGATCCAGACCAGGCTGCGCGAGGCCCTCCGCAACGGGCTCCCCGGCGCGGCGGCCGAGCAGCGCACGCCGACCATCAGGGAGATGGCCGACGCCAGGATCCCCTACCTCGACGCCACCATGGAGGAGATCCTGCGCTGCGGCGGCGCGGCGCCGCTCGTCGACCGCGAGGCCACGTGCGACACGGAGCTGCTCGGCCACCGCGTCCCCAGGGGCACCGTCGTCATGTGCCTGAGCCGCGGGCCCAGCGTGCTCCGGCCCGCGCTGCCCGTCGACGAGTCCAAGCGCAGCGGGAGCAGCCTCGCCGCCAAGGCGCGGGTGTGGGACGACGAGGACATTGGCCGGTTCAAGCCGGAGCGGTGGCTTGTCGGCAACGGCGGCACCGCGGGCGAGGACGATGGCGAGTTTGACCAGCAGGCCGGGCCGTCGCTGGCCTTTGGGCTCGGCACGCGAGGCTGCTTCGGACGGCGGCTGGCGTACCTGGAGCTGCGTCTGTTGGTGACGCTGATTGCGTGGAGCTTCGAGCTGCTGCCCTGTCCGGAGGAGCTTTCCGGGTACGGCGGGAGAGAAGGGCTGACTTACAAGCCGAGGGATTGCTATGTTCGTCTGAAGGCGCTTGGCAACGCATGAGGTTGTTGCGGATGTGGAACGGAGAATGGAAGTGTGTCTACCGATGAATACCAAGAAATCAGATCGTGACGTATGCAAATCAGAAGTTGGAGGCGCTTAGCACGACACGAGATTGGAGGACGGAAATCTGCGACCTCGTCATGCAGTTGGGCGCTGCCGGGCTTTCCCATCAGCTCAGCCTGATGTGGTGGAGGGTATTTGAAGAGGCCATACGCAACACCACTCCCGAGACGATAGGTTGCGGCCATTTAGGAAAGGTTTACCTGGCTAGGTCCCATCATGAATCAACCAGCATCTGACCTTTCTCCCCCCCTCTAAAGTCCATCTGCAAGTTTGTCGGTCTGCCTGGCTTCCCAGGCTCCAGCATCACCCACGTCCATCGTCGTGGGCTTGAAGCGGACGGCAACTCGGGACTGGGAAGAAGAAAGCCGCATCTCCAGGGTGTTGACATGGGATGTTGACATGGGACAGAACGAGAACATGTCTTCTCAGCTTCGGAGCTAGAACGGAAAAGACTCATCCGAGGCATCCTCCAACCGTTCTTCTCAGCTATCCTGCTCTGCTCCAGCAAGCCGAGAAACTCTCTCATCCGGCCCATCGCTCTGGGAGACACCACAGACAGTACAGAACACTGGACGAGGATACAAGCAGCCCTCCGAGAGCAGCGGCCGCGGTGGCGCCGCTCGATCTGGGAGACAAGGCTGGAGTTCGGCTGGGCAGCATCATTGACCCCTTCATTCACCCCGAGACCGGTGTCGTGAATAGCGTCTGATGCGTCCCAACATGGATTCAAATTATAGGGCCTTTCTCTTCCCACTCGGGCTCGTTTGTGGGACAGTTCGACGCGGCTGATCCGGCAGAAACTGCCAGACTCCTGGAAGGTCATCTTCGCAGCGAACATCACGCCCACAATGTGCCCAAGAATAACTGGGATCGAGGCTACAGTTCAAGCAACGCGATGGAACGAAAACAGAAGAAGCTTTCTCAATTCCTCATGAGCAGTATCTGGGACGTTCTGCTCAGCGATCCCGAGCTGGCCAAAGGAAACGACTGCCTGGTCGAGGGGTCCGTCTACTCGTCCAAGTGAGTTTGCCAAGCATGGCCTGTTGCTGCGACTGACGGCTCTCGAGTCACATCATGCCTGCCTATGATGGGTCATACGGGGCTGTCCAGCTTCACAGCATTGGTGAGATTTGCGGGCTATCGGGTAGTACAAGTACGGATACCCCGATTCAGACCCTGCAGGTGTATCCTGCCTTTGAGAACAGCGTGTACCTGATCTACTTTTTCTGCATCGTCATTATGGCCAGGTTGATACACACGAGGATTGGGGCACTGTCTTCACAGCAGGAGCATTTTTCGTGGCATTGATGGGCTGTCTTGCAAAGGTTGAGAGACAGATGGCAGAGAACGGGAGCGAGTAGCAAGAAGACTTTGGAAGCGGCTCGTCGGTTGACTTGGTTCCGTTTATAAACCAATTGCTTAACAGTGACGACGTGAGCAGCCATGTTTCCAGTTATCCTGAGGCACTTCAAGCATATAGACCGAGCCATATGCAAGCATCTAGTCTTTGAAACGCCCAGAACGCGGATAATCTTGACGTGTGTTGACTCAACACCGCAGCATTCGTTGCTGTCTGGGCTACAAGTCAAAGTGATCACGCGTGGTTGCACTGCTCTCACGTCACAAAGCCATCGGTACCGTCACTTTCAGCCTCCCAACAAAACCTGTCATATACTCCAACGCTGACAAAACTGTGCTTCCAAATGCTGATACGCTAACTAGACTATCTCTGGCGCCGAATCTTTCGATGTGCTCCTTCAAACGTCGAGTATCGTTGGGGGTGCCGGCGCTTCATCGTGCTTTGATGCCACTTCTGTATAGATATGCCCAGTCTGCCAGTCTAGAATCTACACTAGCACCCCGGACCAACAGGTGCAATAGAATCATAAAAGTGACAGCCTTGACAGGGCAAGCCAAGCCGCAAGATCGAGTCAGCCAAGCTTCGTCGGCTGCCGATCGTCCCAGGCACTAGGCGCAACCGCTGCCGCATTTGTCTTTGACGGCGCCGGCGTGACAAAGACGACAGGGAAATCCTGCTCCGGATCGAGCAGCTGTCTGTACACGTATAATAATCATGAATCTGGCTGTCATCAAGGCACCGCCGCATCCGACTGGCGGAAAAGATACTCATCATGCCTCGGAGCCTGGATATTGAACCTCTCGGGAGCTCGTCGGGAGCATCTCTCTACTGCCGTAGTTGTTGGCAAGTCTCCGACGAGCAGGGAGCTGCTAATTGCTCTATTGGATATCAGGACCGAAATACCACGAATTTGATTCTGTACGCATGTCGTGCGGTGACAACCGATAGGTCTTCACACTTGCACAATCTCGTGATGCGCGTTGAAAGGCGCCATTCACTTGACAAATGATGCCATGGAAGACACCGAACCGGAACAACCCGAAAACACCAAAACCACACGCAAAAGTCCCATGCCCGGAGCCCCGAGAACCCGGGAGCTTCCCGTCTGCTGGACGCCCAGAGCGATGACAACCACGGCCAGGCCCTTTGCGACCTCGACTGCGTGAAAACGAAGGCCCGTCTACCGGATCCGACGCGGATAACCGACACCCAACCAACCACCCTTCGGCCAAGGCAACGTGGCAAGCATGCCAGCGACAGCTCCAGGCTGCCATTTATCGACGCCGCCTCTTTGACGTCCAGCAGGGGGCTGCCGAAGTTTATACATCTTGGCAATGGCGACTCCTGTCATGCCGAACCGGTTCTGCACATACACTCGCCCCTCTGAAGAATGTACGATGACCACTCCCGGCAAAGATCTGGCGCAAGAAGACAGCCACGTTTCCGGGCGTGTCTGGAACGGGACAGGCGGGTCATTTTTCACGGCATGCCACTGGATCGACTGGGTAATGCAAGACATGGGCCCCCGCCCCAGACCGTTTGGTCGAGGATTTGCGTGTCTCTGGCGATGAAGCCCCCCCATCCGGTGAACGGCATCGTTTACAGCCGGAAGCACTGGACCGTAGTCATGAGTGAATGTGCGTTCTGGTTTGTCCGAAGGTACTGTCTGGCTCGACGTGCCCAGCTCTACGAACCAGAGTTAGAATTCATGTCTGCGGTGGTCCAACTACATGAAGTCATCAAGCTCGTCGGCTCGCCTCAGAGGTAGAAGCTGAGTCTCGGCGTTCTGGTTGTCCAACGGCAGCAGCTTTAGTCCTCCGCAGATTCCAAAGCCGCTCACGACTGACAGAATGCCAGAGAAAAGCGAGGTTTTCGCGAGAAAACAACCCCCCCCCCCTGCGCAAGTCTCCGTCCATGTCTCACAACTCGAAATACCGCCACCGCGACGCATTCCTTTCAGCAAACCTCGCAGCCCCGGGGCGCACAAGACGTAGCGATACGTGAGCCACATCGGCCACATCGGAGCTAGTGCCTCACTAGACCCTGGCCGCGTCTCGGCAGCCCGCTGGACGTGGAGCGAGGCTTGGGACAGACGCCGCATTCGGTCGAGACGACACACACATCCGGCACTCGCACAAGCAGTCCCTGGCGAGTTCGCTCGGCGGCCTTTTCGTATGTTGCTCGACGCTTCATCATGACGGTCCCTTTTTGGCAAAAGCCAGTGGCCTGAAAGCGTGTGGGCGGGACGAGTACACACGATACGGTCTCGGCGCCCGCTCCACCCCGTTCACAGACAAGAGGCTCGGCGAGAGCAGCAATGCCTCGACGACGTGTGCCTTCTCGCCACTCTTGCCTCGAAGCCGGGTGTCGTTGACCGCCGCCATCTGAGACCTGGTCTCCGCTCAAGGGTCCAGAGACTGACGGTATGCGCACAGGCTTGTCCGTACAGACCACTCAAGGCTCAAGCCACTGCAGATACCGTCGAAAGAAACGTTGGCTTCCGTCAGACCCCAAAAAGACCCTTGGCTTTGGTCCATGACGGACCCGGTAGCCTGGGCCACGTCGTCCGCACCCGGCCAGCCCACCTTGCCATGGCCTCCGTGGCTTACACGACGACCTCGCCGGCGGCTCATCACCCGACCAAACTCCTCCAAAGGCAAAAAGGCCGTCCGTATTTGTTGTGATGCCCACCTCCCCTCCCCTGCTCAAGACCGCCCGCTTGTCTTGACGTTTCTTTCTTTCTTTCTTTCTTTCCTTCTTTCCTCCCTCTTCTCCTCATCCAACTCCCCCCCCCCCCCCCCCCCCCCCCCCCCC
>QAPG01000007.1:0-15133 GCA_004366825.1 Colletotrichum spinosum | reverse complement strand
CCCCCCCCCCCCCCTCCCGCGGTTCTGGCTGTTCGACGCAGCCCCTTCCGAAGAACCCCTCCGTTGCGTCATGCTCTGACCGCCGAAGCGGCATCACAACCGAAGCATTCGCAATGAAGCCCTCTCTCTGGGCCGCCGCCCTCTTTTCCTGCCTGCCGTTGGTGTATGGCCTGTACGAAGACGTGCCCGACTGCGCCGTGAGTACCGACGAGATCGACGCCGACTCCCCAATCTGACGTGCCTCCAGCTGCCGTGCCTCTTCGAACCGCTAGATTACACACCATGCGAGTTTACGAATTCGACGTGTCTCTGCAACGACATGAACTACAACATGGCCGTCATCCACTGCGTCCGCGTGCAGTGCAGCGTCCAGCAGGCCCTCAGTACGAGTCCCCGAGCGAGCGAGAGAGAGAGAGAGAGAGAAGAGCTTGGAGAGAAGCGTGCTGACGAAAACGGATTGCAGTAACGAAGAACTCGACCTGGACGGACTGCGGCTTCACCTTCCACGACGAGGGCTCCACGATCCAATGGGTCCCGGCCTTTCTCTTCGCCGTGGTCACCTTGTTCTACGGCATGCGGTTGGCGACCAAGTGGATCAGCTTGGCGACCTGGGGCTGGGACGACTGGACGATATCCTTTGCCTACGTATGTTGACGTCCGTCATGGGGAAAAACTTGACTGACGGCGTGCAGTTGATGATGATTGCGTTCCTGGTCGCGACGTTCCTAGGTATGTAGACTCTCCACCACACGGGCGAAGCTGGTCTGACGGTATCCAGCCAAGAAGGAGGGCATCGGCAGAGACATTTGGACGCTCGAGGTCGGACAGATCACAAACTTCATCAGAGTGAGTCGTCCGACAACGTCTCATCTGCCTCGCTAACGGCCCCCCCCCAGGGCTTCTTCGCCTTCGAAATCGTCTACTCAATCACCCTCGCCGTCATCAAGGCGTCCATCCTCTTCCTCTACCTGCGCATCTTTGGCGCCATCACCGAAACGTTCCGCCAGATTCTCTGGGCCACGCAAATTTTCAACGTCGCCGTCTGCCTCACCTTTGTCATCGTCAACGTCAACCAGTGCAAGCCCCTGAGCTACTTTTGGCACGGCTGGGACGGGAGACACCCGGGCTACTGCATCGACCTGTCCGCCATGGCCCTCTCGCACGCCTCCTTGAACATCGCCATCGACGTGTGGATGCTCGTTCTCCCGGCCACCCAGATCTATAAGCTCAACCTGCAAAAGAGGCAAAAGGCCGGCATCATGTCCATGTTTGGTGTCGGCATCTTGTGAGTGGCCTACCGACTGCCGCGGAACCTAGCTAACACGCCTAGCATCACCATCGTCAGTGCCGTCCGCCTCAAGAGCGTGTCCGTCTTCAGCCACTCGTGGAATCCTACTTGTACGTACGACGCCCCTCTGCTGATCGCCCCCTCTGACACATGCGCAGACGACTTTTACGGCCTCGCTCTGTGGTCGCACATTGAGCTTTGTGTCGGCATGATCGTGGCCTGCATGCCGGCCGCGAGAGCCCTGACCCGTCGCCTCTTCCCCGAGCTCCTGTACGTCACCAACATCTCCTCGACGAGAGGCTCCACGCGGGCGTCCGGCAACGTCAAGATTGTCTCGCAGGACATTGCGACCATCGCCACCGACGACGTGCCCGAAAGCTCGTCGTCCAAGAGCAAAAAGGACTCCCTCGCCAGCCTGACGCCGGACCGCGTGCCCCTTAGGCGCCTCCCCACGAGCGACAGCCTGATGGAGATCTCACCCAGCGAGCCCGGAGATCGCTCCTTGTTTGACGGGTCCAATAGGGGCAGCAAGTTCAGCGATTGGTAGTGCACTGTGCCGGGGAGCACATGACGGGAGAGGCGCGCAAAAGCATTTGACGAAATACCCATTTATCACCGGCTCGGTCGCAGGATTGTTTGGATATCATCAGCACGCGTTTGCTCCTTATTTGTACTAATATCAGTCATCCCAATAAGCCGTTTCAGACTTGCAATATATCCGCCGCACGAGACACCGCCGCGGCGCTCTTTGTAACCCACTCGAGTGCCTGCTCGTCATTTCCGGAACTGAGACTGTCCTGGACGGCGGGGAAGACGTCGGCGCCGTAGCCGTTGTCGATGCCGGGGGCGCTGATGACGTTGTGAAATGTCGGCCGCCCGGGCAGCCCCCCTGCGCTGGCGAAGCCTCGAGAAAAGTCCCGGTATTTGCTGTTGACGACGTCGATGAGGACCGTGTCGTTGAACGCCAGGGCCTGCTTTGCCACCGTGGCGATGCGCTCTGCCGCGGCTTCAAACTCGCCTATCGCGTCGTCAATGGGCGACAGGTCCAGGCCTTCGTCGGGGTAGGACTCGGCGATTGTCTCGTTGAGGTCTTCGTAGTACGTCCGCAGGACCCGGCCGGCGTTGGGGAGGTCCCAAGGGATGATGACGTCGTCGGCGATGTGGAATGCAACAAGGGTGAGCCACTGGCCCATGGCCTTGTGGACTTTGAAGCCGGGATCGCCAAACTTGGCCATCCAGGCGTACGAATCGTAGTGTCTGCTGGTCAGCTGGGTCCATCACGCAGTGAGCGACTTACCCATGGTAATGGTAGACGGGGTCCGTTTTACCGCCATCAGAGCCAATGTCAATCTTGGTGTGTCAGTCGTGTTTCTGCATCTTGACGATAAACTCACCGCGCCGATGCCATTATGGTAAAAGGCAGCGTAGTCGCTTCCGCTTCCCAGGGGCGCAATCTCGCCCTCGGTCGTATTGAACCACATGTCGTACAACGTCGGCCCGACGCCCCAGTCCTCCGGGAAGAGGACCTTCTTCATCATCTCGATCGCGACGGTCTGGATCTCGCCAGACCCGGACAGCGCCGTCCGAGGACCCGAGACCGCCACGTCGATGTTGAGATAGGCCACGGCGTTGGTCACGAGCCAGGGTAGGTGGCTCTCAACCCACTCGGTGGAACCCTGGAGGCCGAACTCCTCGGCGTCCCACGAGCCGAGTACACTATGCGACGTGAGCCCTTGGTCCCGTCGTGGCGGGGTCACCTACACTGTGCGTCTCGGCTTCCAACCGCCGTCGACGAGCTTCCCAAACGCCTTGGCAAGCTCAATCAACACGGCCGAGCCAGAGTTCGGGTCCGCGGCGCCGCCAATGACCCACGCGTCGCGGTGGTTGCCAATCACCAGCACCTCGTCCTCCTTGGTGCCGTTGATGATGCCGATGACGTCCCACGACGGCGCGACCGTCTGGTTCATGAAGTGGACCATGTCTAGCGTCGCCCCGGGGGCCGGACCGCTGCTGTACGTGATGTCGGGTAGCGCACCGACCCAGCTGCTGCGGTTGACTTGCTCCGCCGACAGGCCGTTGCCGTCGAGCGCGGCGAGCAGCGGAGCGGCGTCCTTCATGCTTATGGGGATGGACGGGATGGACGGGTTGTAGGGAGTCACGTCGTTCCGAGGGCCGTCCTTCTCGGAGGCGTAGCCTACGGTCGAGGGGTCGCCCGAGTAGAGGGAGGAGAAGCGGACGCTGCCGCGCTGGATCATGGAGGGGTTTCGGGCAGGGCCGTCTGGAGAGGTAAGTATGTCGTCGTGCCGAAGGAGATGGGCTAATACCTGGGTACGCGGCGTAACCGTTGGCGACGGTGATTTCGCCATCGTCGAGGGGGTCGGTGAACAGGACTGCCCCGATCATGCCATTGTCCTGGGAGGGTAAGATGGATTTCAACAGATGAACGGTGGCCTACCTGGGCGTTCTTGACTTTGGTGCCTCTGTAGATGGCGCCGTACATTGACAGAGCAATCTTGCCCTCCAACTCGATGCCCGCGTCTTTCAGAGCTTGGAAATCAGCTCGTTGTCCACGTCTAGAGCATGGTCAGCTTAACACCCGACTAGACTCCACAGAGACCAACCCAACGTAGACGTATTCAGCACTGATGTTGCCGCTTCCGCTCATGGCGTGATACGCGGGGATGCGGTTGGGATAGCTCGTCGTCGAGTCCTCGTCGAGCATGTCCTCGATCAGGCTGACATTGTGCACGCTGCCATCGGGTCGATTCAGCGTCAGGGCGCTTTCCAGCGGCGCCGTGTACCAGATCCAGTACTCCTCGATGGACGCCGTCCAGCCGGCGGCCGCCCACTGGTCTCGCGTCCACTCGGCCTGGGAGCGGTTGTGGCCGCCGAGATGGTCCCCGCGCGTATAGTAGTGGGACCAGTCGTCGAGCGCCTTGCTGTCGAACGAGTTGACGAGGACGCTCTCCTGCTCGGTGAGAGCGGGCGGATAGGCGACGGCGAGGTCGCGCTTCTTGTGGCCGTGGGCGTGGTGCTTGTGGCTGGCAATGCGGCGCTCGAGGTTGTCCCAGTCGCGCATGCAGGCATGGGCGCCGGTGATGGCGATGCCGAAGAGCAGAGACTGACGACGCATTGTGTCACGATGGATGCGACAACGGCTTCACTGTCCCAGTGGTTTGCTCATTACTTGTGTGCAGTCTATATAAGTACGCCATTAGATACAATGCTTGTCATCACAGAATCATTGAACGACAAATACTGCAAACATATCAAGGCAGAGACGCACGGCGGACGATAACGAGCGCTCCGCACAGCTGCCGCGATGTCTCCTCCGACCATCGTGCTGGCGCGATGGACTGCCAGCTTCCTATCCTGTGTAGCGTCCATGTAATGCAACGGAAGAGCGAATGGTGAGCTCAGTTTGCGTCTTCGTTCTGCAGTTCATATCTCCCGAGGACGGGATGTCGAGGAGGGGTAAATCGGAAATGGTGATCCTGGCGTGGGGTAGATCTTGGCGTACGTATTGCCGTCGTTTTTTGCAGCTTCCATGGCGATTTCCCGGTTCGAAGTCGTCAACAACTGTGCATGCATGGATTCTGCGGTTGGCCCATGATGCTCGCTGTAGTCGAACGCGGCGTTGAATCGGTCAAGGCCACAAGGGACGACTGCCTGCGCTTGGCAATCTCTGATCCAGTCGCTCGTTCTAAGATTACCTAATCGCCTTGCCTCGCCGGGACTCGAAGAAGCTGCGATTCAACTGGAGAGAAGCAGAATGTGGAAGGCTATGGACCGTTCCTGCTTCCCAAACATCAAACAGCAGGTGCAGCAGGAACGGACTGGCCCTGTGTCGGTAACCGAAGTCACAGATGCGATGCGTGCGAGTGGGAAAAGCTGCTAAAATGAGACCTTGTGAGGGAATACGATCTGCACTTTGAGACTGCACTCATTTTCGTCCAGTGGAGATATAACTGACGGGTTTATCAGAAATGCTGCTCATCAGCTTTGAGAACGAAATATCACGATGAAACAAGACAAGCCAGTGTTTGGACGTAGGGCTTGGCGGGACTTCCCCGGCGCTCAGATGACACAGATGACAGGGGAATGTATCAGTACTTCAAGCACCAGCAGATCTGCACCAAAATCAGAGTACACGAGAACTCTGGAGTCCCCCTGCCAACGCGCGGCTTCCCAGGATCAGGCAGCTGCACCTCCGCATCCAAGCGTCATCGCCCCAAGCTCCTCCCATCGTGCAGCTGCAGCTCCCAGCGCAAGCTTAAGCTCCGAGCTCCGTCGCCATCACCACCAAGCCTCGCCCACCTCCTCCTTCCCCAGCCAGCTTCTCTCCGTCACCCATCTCGATCCTCAGCTGGCTGGGCCTCGTCAACGTCTATCAGACTTGCTTATCCGCCATCCACTATCATCCAGTAGCTCTTCTCCGCCGTCGTCATGTCGGAAAAGGCGCCCTTGGTCGCCCACGAGTCCCCCATGGGGGAGACACCGCGCTGCCCATATGCCCGACGCGGACGCGGCCACTGTTCTACTGCCAAAGTTGCCGTGAAGCTTTGCGTTCTGTCTGCTGCTGCCACGCTCTTCTACCACGTGGTCCCGCAAGGTGAGTCCGCCATCCAGCTCCCTCGGCGGTTGCTGACGTCCGTCCAGCCAGGCAGCTCTTCTCCGCCCCAAAGTCCGACAAGCTGTGTTTGACCCCCGCCTGTGTCCACGCCGCTTCCGAGATCCTGTACAACCTGTCTCCCGACTACAAGGAGCTCGACCCGTGCAACGACTTCGAGGAGCTCGTCTGCGGTGGCTGGAGGGACCGCCACGACCTCCGCGCCGACCAGGGCGATGCCTTCACCGGCACCATCATGTCGGAGAACTCGGAGCTGCTCCTCCGACATATCCTTGAGGCTCCGTACCCCAGGGACTCGCAGGTGAGTGCAGTTGGTCGTTGACAGGCCAATGCTAACCGGCTGCCAGCACTCGTCCTTCTCGCCCGGCCAGCTCTTCTCCGCCAGCAAGGATGCCGACGAGGAGAATTTTGACAAGATGAAGGCCGTCTACGACGCATGCCTCAACGAGGATAAGATCAAGGAGGTCGGCATCGAGCCCCTGACCAATATCCTCGACCAGATCAAGCAGGCATACCCCATCGAGGTGGCCGCCGAGGTTGATCCCAGCCCGGCCACGGACACCATCCTGCTGCTCGCCAAGTACGGCGTAGATGCTCTGTTGTCCGCCGGCACCGGCGCCGACGACAGAGACCCCGATACCGTCGTCGTCTCTGTGTCGCCTCCGTGGAGCCTCGGCCTCCCTTCCAAGGAGCGCTACGAGGACGACAAGCTGGTGGAAAAGTACCGCAGCGTCGCCGTCGAGGTGCTCGGCAATCTCTACCCAGACCAGAACAAGGACAACTTTGCCAAGGTCGTCGACTTTGAGAAGCTGCTCGCCGCTGCGTCTCCCAGTACCGAGGAGCGCGAGGACGTCACAGTGAGTCGTGCGTCCCCTACCGCCAGTGCAAGCTGACGAGGCAGAAATACTACAACCCCATGCTCATCGACGAGGCTGCCGCCCTCACGCCCGAGATTGAGCTCACGGCTCTGATCCACGACCTCGCCCCAGACGGCTTTGTCGTCGAGCGTGTCATTGTCGCGGCGCCCAAGTACATGACGGAGCTGAACACCATCCTCGCCGAGACGGACAAGGAGGTCATCCAAAACTACTTCATCTGGAAGGCCGTGCAGGCCTTCTACTCGTACGTCGACGCGGACGCCGTCAAGCCGTACCGCGGATTCGTCAACGAGCTCGCTGGCAAGGTTCGTACGTCGCCGTCGTTTGTGATTTACGCTGACGACCCAGGACCCCGAGTCTGCTCCCGAGAGATGGCGCACCTGCGTCGGCGAGGTCGACGGTGGTGTCGGCTGGATCCTGAGCCGCTTCTTCGTCGAGAGAGCCTTCTCCGAAAAGGCCAAGAAGTTTGGCGACACCATCATCACCGACATCAAGACAGAGTTCACCAAGAAGCTCAAGGCCACCAAGTGGATGGACAAGGAGACGACCATCAAGGCCATTGACAAGGTCCACAACATTATCCAAAAGATTGGCTACCCGACCAAGAGCCCCGACATCATGGACCCGCCCAGCCTCAACAAGTTTTACGAATCAGTCAACGTGACGTCCGACACCTTTTTCCAAAACGCACTCGTCGTCAGCCGCTTCGCCGTCGGCTACGAGTGGTCCGCCCTTGGCAAGCCGGTGGACAGGGAGCAGTGGGGCATGACAGTGCCCACGGTCAACGCCTACTACAACCCTCCGGGCAACGAGATTGTCTTCCCCGCCGGCATCATGCAGTTCCCCGTCTTTGACGTCGAGGTCCCCGCGTACATGTCGTACGGCGCCTTCGGGTCTGTTGCCGGCCACGAGCTGTCCCACGCATTCGACTCGACCGGTCGCCACTACGACCAGAACGGCAACTACACGGACTGGTGGTCCGAGGCGACCGTCGACGCCTTCAAGAAGCGCGCCGAGTGCTTCGTCGAGCAGTACTCCAACTTCACCGTGCCGGGCCCCGACGACGAGCCCCTGCACGTCAACGGCCGCCTCACCCTGGGCGAGAACCTCGCAGACGCCGGCGGCCTGTCTGCGTCCTTCCAGGCGTGGAAGCGCCGCGCGCAGGAGAAGCCCAACAAGAGCCTGCCGGGCCTGGAGCACTTCACCCAGGAACAGCTCTTTTTCGTGACGTACTCCAACTGGTGGTGCGGTAAGTCGCGCAAGGACACGGCCATTAACAAGATTTACACGGATCCTCACGCCCCCAAGTGGGCTCGGATCCTCGGCACCATGGCCAACAGCCGGGAGTTTAAAGAGAGCTTCCAGTGCAAGGATAAGAAGCCTACGTGCGAGTTGTGGTAGGTGTCGCAAACTATGGGACGTGCTGCATCGGCTAGGAGTCAATGAGACATCGTTGACTTGTTCCTTGTTCAATATGTCCACGCAGTAATTTACGCCACAATCACGAATGCAGACACTTGGTTGAATGAATTATATTACTATTATGATGACTATGTTCATCCAAGACCGTCATGACAGGTAATGCGTCTCTTAACCGTGGCTAGCGGAGCTCTCACCGAGTGGCCTATTTGCCGCCGGCGTAGGGGTCGGCCGAAGCGTTGTAGGGCTTGATGGTGGTGAGAGGAGCGCAGGGCCACAGGGGCTGGTCCTCGGGCTTGCTGTGGACGACGTTGGCGACGATGGTGTACAGGTTCTTGCACACGGGCATGGTGACGTAGCCGGGGCTGCGGTGGCCGTCCTTCATCCACAGTTCGGGCATGCCCTGGGGCGAGACGTCGGTGTAGTTGGGCTTGTAAACGCCATTCTGGTGGCCGCCCTCGACGTAGCCTCCCCAGACGGAAGCAACAATGTCCTCTTTGGTGATGCCGCCGTAGCGCTTGCCGTCGAGGGAGCCTGTGCCGAAGACCTGGGTCAGGGGCCAGTGCTTGCTCTTGAAGAGGTCGGGGCGGATGGAGGGGAAGTCGGTGGTCAGCCTGACGCCCTCGCTTCTAATGTCGATGATGTAGAAGAGGGCTCCGTTGTAGCAGACGGCGGACTGGGGGTGGTCCTCGTTGGGAAGGAAGGGCCAGAGGGAGCTGTCTCGCTGTCCGGACTCCATCTTGCAGGGCAGGTTGGTCTTCCTAGGAGGGTGTGAGCGGTCGTCACCATGGGCATGTTCGTGACTCGTCATGACTTACAAGATGAAAGGTCGCTTGGTCCAGGGGCGGGAGTTCCAGACGGAAAGGATAAACCTCGGGTAGAAGAGCTTCTGGACCATCTTGGACATGTCGTAGGCGCTGATGTCGTCGGGGGTGTCGCCCATGATGCCGTTGTCGACGGCGGCGACGAGGAAGTTCTCCGTCTCGGTGTCGTTGGGGGTGAAGATTCTCTTGACAAAGGCCACTTGGACACCCTTCCAGCTGTCCATGACGTCGCCCATCATGGCGCCGATGGAGCCGTACTGGACCTGGGGTTCCTTGCCGCTGTCGGGCGTGTCAGCAAAGCACCGATGTTCGTCCACGGGTGGTACTTACGGAAGCAAGTAGTCCTTCCCGATGGCCCAACCGGTGAAGATACCGTAACTGCTGGTGGTGGTGAGCTGCGAGCGCCAGACTTGGGACAGTTTCCAGCCCGACTCGGCGGCGGCGGCAGCACCTCCGGCAGCGGCGGCACCTCCAGCGGCAGCGGCACCTCCAGCGGCAGCAGCACCTCCGGCGGCAGCGGCACCTCCAGCAGCGGCAGCACCCTTGGCGGCGGCGCCTCCAGCTGCAGCGGCAGCACCTCCAGCAGCGGCAGCGCCCTTGGCGGCAGCGGCAGCGCCCTTGGCGGCAGCGGCGGCGCCGGCACCGGCGGCAGCAGCAGCAGCGACGGGCTTTGCGAAGATGACTGATTGAAAAGTCAGGCATTTTTCTTCTGACGACGATGGCACGGCGACTTACAAAAGTTGTTGACGTAGGCCTGGCTGATGCCGATGATACCGTAAGCCACGTTGAGCAGGGTTCTCTTCAACTGGTCCTTCTTGGGGTCTCTCGGCATGGGCACGGAGAACTGCTCGGCAAAGAGGTCCATCTCGGTCTGCATGTCGGCCTGGGCCAGGCCCAGAGCTTCAAAGTATCGGTGGTGGAACTGCAGGCAAAGCAAGTCGTTAGCAAAGCAAGGGCGAGGGAGCAGAGTGGAGAGCGACTGACGGCGTGGAGCTTGGAAAAGGAGTTGAGAATGAGGTGGCCGGCCGGGTACTTTGTCTCGTCGCAGCGGAGCGTCGTGGAGCACGGCACGTCAAAGATCTCGGAGCAGCGCCACGTCTCGGGGCCGCCAAAGAACCACGAGGCGAACTGGCTGAACTCGAACTTGATCTCGCCGGTGCCGACGGTGTAGTTGCGCCAGGCGGCGAAGACTTCCTGGAGGGCGTCGGAGGCGCCGGCGGCCTCCCAGCGGAGGTTGGGCATGGCCTTGGCGTCGACGATGATGCCCTCGCACTTGGCGGCCTTCCAGTCGACCTTTGGCGCCGAGGCGTTGACGGCCGGCTCGGAGACGTTGGTCGAGGGAACCGGCGGAGGCGGCGCGAGGGTGGAGGTCGGCGGAGGCGGCGGGGCCGCGGAGGAGGTGGAGGAGGAGAAGGAGGAGGAGAAGGAGGAGGCGTCCTGGGCAGCTACGGCCGCGGCCGAGCACAGGAGCAGCGAAAGACTTGAGAGGAGCATCGTGGCCGGGGCAAGAGACAACAACGAAGGCAAGCCAAAGGACCGGACCGTGTTTGACGACGAGGATGAGCGGTTGAGAGCAAGGCCATGGTGAGAGACGGCATGCCAAAGTGCCTTTTATCGTGTTTGCTTCCGTCGCGATTTGCACACTGGAGATGTTGGATTCGGTTTCCGACACCTTGACGGCCATAACGGCGGGGTTTCGCTGTAGTATCGACGAGATTAATATCGCGGGCGTCTCCACGATGGAGGTTGGACGAACATGGTCGACAGTCTGTTCACGGGGAGCCCGAAAAAAAAAGTTAAAAAATGGATCAGATAGTCGGCGAACCTGTGTCGACTGAGGAAAAACTCGGCTAGCTGTCAGATGATCAGATAAGATCTTTTTTGCGCGTGCGGCTCTGTGGTTCGGGCAGTTTTGCTTGGTCATATTGATTGAGATTGTCGTTGTGGTGCGCATCGTGGCAGCGGCATCCCGGCGACTTGGCGACTTGGCGGACGGCATGAGAACAGGCACGACGCAAAGGTACAATAGACGCTTTGCCTTTCTTTCTATTCAATTGTTTCGTTTCTCACGCCACGGAAGGAGAATCCCGTCGGCAAGGACTGCCGCGCCGCGAGCATCTCCGCTTCGGTGCGACCTTCAGAGTCGACGTCGGACTCTTGTCGTGCGATGCCCTGGTTTGGTTGAGTGACGTTACAAAATTGCTCGCGCGAACCTGGGAGGGCCAATTAATGCGTCTACGTAATAGACGACGCTGATATTGACCTGGACAGCTCACATACCGCCTTTTTGCAAATGGGGACACGTGAAATAACGTTGCGAGTTGTCCCGGTTTCCAACCATCAAGGTGGCAGCCCTATACAGCAAAGTCATCGTATACTCATCCACGCTACGTCTGATCGTCGCGCTGTGGAGAAGAGGCTCTCAGTCTCTGCTCAACTCTGCCAGGGTTCTCCAAAGGGTTTTACGCGAGTTCCACCAGAGTTGCGCAAGTTGCCCATACCGGCGCCTTGTCATGCTTCTTTGCGTAGCATCGAGCACTATGCAAGCAATACCTGAGCGGAGCTGCCCTCTCGGCCAACCGCTCGACCGCTCTGCGAACCGGAGATGTGACAGGCAAGAAGGAAAATTTTTTTCTCGGGATCGCCAGACATGTTTCCAAGACGGACTCAACGGTTGAGGCGAGTCCAGAGTACATGCCGTCTTTTGGTGTGCTCGGCTGGGTAAATCCGACCGGGAGAGCGTCCTGCTCGGAGGCAGCTCGCAGACGCGATGCCTCATTACTTAAAGACGCCTCGGGAAGCCGCCAGAGGGGGAGGTTTTTGAAAGGAAGCCAGAGTCCAGCGCCGAATCCCATCCAAAGCACCGTCAAGCAGCCTCCTCCGCGCCGGTCCCCCCCTTTCCGACAAGCCAACGCAAGATGAAGTTGTAAGTCAACAACCCCAGGAAGCCCCAAAACACAGACATCAGTCTCTTCACAGCCTCATCCTATCGTGTCGTGTCGCTTGTCGTGGCCATCGTCGACTAACAGAGACCAGCCAAATCCTGCCCTGCCTGGCTCTCGCCCAGCTCTGCGCCGCGGCGGCCATCGACCGCACCGGCGACGCGGGGCCCGGCCTCGCGCCGCGCTGGGACGCCTTCCGCGACGACTTTGGCAGCAACATGTGCCTGCAGGTGCGCTGCGACACGATGGTGTGCGCGACGGACGTCGACGACGCGCACCGCGTGGCGTCGTCGGAGCTCAGCCTCATCATCGGCCCGGACTGCGCCGGCTGGCGCGAACCCCCCGTCGAGGTGGCCCAGGGCACCAACGGCAAGACGTGCGCCGACGGCCGCAAGCTCTACAGCGGCGCCTTCATGATCTGGCGCGCGTGGAACAACGTCACCAAGAAGAAGGACTACAAGGCCGACTTTGTCGACTGGGAGAACTTCAAGGGCGCCTACTGCGTCGGCCAGAAGGACGTCACCTGCCAGAAGGACGGCAAGACGCCCATGGCCCCGGACCCGAACACGGGCGTGTGCGCGCCGTGGGGGTTGTTGCCGTGGCAGGGTTGAGAGAGAGAGACGACGATGACGAGAGAGAGAGGGCGGACGAGACGGGACGTGACGTGACGTGACGGGATGTGTTAGTTTCGCGACGGGCTCGGCTCGGGGAGTGAACGCCACAGCAGCAAGAGGAAGAAGTCCGGCCGACGACTCGCGTAGGTTAAGCTTCATGGTTATGGACGTGGTTCTACGTCGTAGTTGTGGCCTATTTAATATATAATAAGTTAATGTGCCCGCACTCTGTTACACGATCCACTCGCATTGTCTTCGGCTTTCGCACGCCGTCATTGGGCCATCGGCAGCGGCAGAGTGGGAGAGATCGTCGACGTCCCCACCGGCTATTCCGTGCCCAGGCGATCCGGCTAATTTCTACGCCTCAACCACCTCACGGTGTGTTTACCCGCTCGTCAGACTACACACTCTGTGCGGCCTCTGGGGTTTCTGGGCCGTCTCCAGGGCTCGGGCCTGTACCGCCGGCTTGATGGATGTGCCGGGCTAGAGGCTATCTCTAGCCGGAAATGAAACTCCGACCCCACAACCCGTAATCGTTTACGAGTGTCGTGAAGCTGGGTGGACCCGTGGACGAGAACAGTCCCAAACAGAGGCCATCAGAATCTGCCGCCGCCCTAAGCGAAACCGACGAGCTCTCGCGGCGCATTTGGGCGACTGGATCGGTCTCGGGTTGTTGGACACTTGGCCCAGAGGAGGTGCGCCGAGAACCCGGCCGGTCCAGCTGCGTAGCATTCGACATTTCGCCAAAGCTTAGAGCAAACTCTAAGCTATTGTCCTCATTCTCCAAGCTTTGGCCGTCGTCGCCAAACGACCCTGATCAGGGTCTACTGGCTAAAAAGGCAGAGACGTAAAGTAAAAGCCCGACGGCATGTTGTGCGGGGAGTGACCCCGTAACACGACGTGAACGAGCCGGAGGTATCGGGTCCGGATGCTACACGTCAAGAACCGATACGGCAACTGCTCGGATTGGAATCGGAAACATGGTTACATTACGCCCTATGGTTACACCACAAGGACTGCGTGAATGCAGACTCTGAGGCTAATAGAGTACAGACCAAAACCGGCATCCCACTTTGGAGTAGTTTTGAGTCTCGGACCGGAGATATACAGTTGTTTCTTCAGTTTGTTTGGGCCCCCAATTGCAAATGTTTCAACCATGTGCTGAATGCCGTGGTGCCTATTGGATGCCGAAGCCATGAGGGTTCCGAATGTGGTTTGAAGGTTCCGAATAAACACAGTCGGAACAGTGGTTGCAGTTGGCAACATGGTTGCCTCGGAAAAACCTCACCATTTGTGCCCGACAAGGGTCAAGTCGACTCGACCTCCGGTTCCAAAAGTCAAGTAACCTGTTGGGGGGTGGGCCCGTGGCCACATACGTCACGTGCCACGGCCACGTCACATGCCAGCCTAGGCGCCCAGCCTAGAGGTATTGCCCTCTCGCCCTTATGCCTAAGGCCTCCCCTTCTAGAAACATATTACTAATTATACTAATTACTTCAGTTTAGGACCTCTTACCTAGAGGTTTTATAAGTTATAAGCCTAGTTTATATTTTTACTTAAAATACGAAAGCTTTATTTATTTTACCCCTCTTTAACTATTTATAATTTTAAATATAGTAGTATTATATTATATTTTTTATATTAAACTAATCATATAATAGTAATAATCTATAAATATTAATTATATACTATATAATACTATAATCCTTTAAATTATAATAACTAATACTTCTAACTATAGAATAATTATTTTATTAATCCTAAAACTTAAAGGTGAATTAAACTAGTTATTATAATTAGTATTAATTAATATTATATTTAGAGCGAATAAGATTAAGAAGTATATTAATACTAATATACTTAAACTATTTACTAAAAGTTTTATATATATATTATAAGAAAATAATAAGGATATTACTTATAACTTCTTTATATTATTATATAATATACTAATTAATAAGCTACTTAATACTAAATAGTAAGATAATAATAACCCCTATATATTTATAAAAATACTAGAGAAGTATATCCCTAAGGTTTCTAAAAATACTATTAATACTTTTATTAATAAGTTTGCTAAAAGTAATATTTATAACTATAAGATTCTTTATAATATTTTTAAATATATATTATACTTATATACTTATATTATAAACTTCTATAGTTAGAATACTAATTATTTCTAAGCTATTATATTTTTTAACTATTTTAAGTTAAAATTATTTAATATTTATAAGTATTATACTAATAATAATAAGAAGTTTATATAAGCTGATATTATTAAGACTATTTATACTTTTATTTAGGATAAAGAATAAAAAATAGGTCTTACTTTATATTTTAAGATAATTACTACTAGAGGTATTATATTTAGTATTACTTTAGTTAAAAAGAAGGAAAAAGAATATTTTTATTATGAGAAGAACTATCTAGTTTTAAAGTATTAGACTACTTATTTAAATTTAATCCTTACTAATTATAAGTTTTATAATTAACTTATAATATATACTATAAATTATATATATAGTAAAGATTATA
>QAPG01000006.1:577642-589614 GCA_004366825.1 Colletotrichum spinosum | reverse complement strand
ATTTATTTTTAAGTTGTTACTTATTAGATTCTTGAAATCTAAAGAATATTTATAATTAAAGAATAGTTTTAAGTATTTAGTTAATGCTTTTTAACTAGTTTCTAGCGAAAAATATATAGTTCTAAATTATTTACTTTATTTATAATACTATTTTAAGTAGTAATTGTTATCTAAATATTAGGAAATCTAATATATAATCCTATTATAATATACTTAATATATCTATAATCCTCTAGAAAGTATAAATAGTTTTTAAAATTATATAGGTATTTTAATTTAAATTGAGATATACTATTTAACCTTCCTATAAGAATAACTAATATAGATAGTATTTTACTATAGCTTTTTATTAAGGTTTTTTTAGTATAAAATAGAACTAAGAAAATTTCTCTATATTTAGTTAAACTATTAATTTCTAAGTTTAGAGTTTCTTTCTTAACAATATTCTAATACTAAGTTATAACTTAATTAGTTAAAAATGTTAACTAAGCGTTTAAAGCTATTTTTTAATTATAAATATTCCTTAGATTTTAAAGATCTAGTAAGTAACAGCTTAAAAATAAATAATATACTACTTATTATATTATATTAAACTAGAGATATTCAAATTAGCTTTTTTAAGGATTTTCTTATATTCTACTCTAACTTATTACTATATAACTAAATTACTCTAGGCGTATTAGTATTTTAGAATTCTTAGAAGAACTCGAAAAGAGATATTATTATTATTAAAAAGTTCTATTTAAATAGGTATTAGAAAGCTATTATTAATAGTAATATTAATTTATATCTAAATTATATTATAATATTTCTTTATCTCCTTATAGTTAGATTTTTAAACTATTTGAAATTTAAGATTTATTGTATAATAGTTAAAAATCCCTTTAGTTTTAAAAATAAAGAGTTTAGTATTTATAATTATTTATTAAGTAGTATTTTNAGTATTTATAATTATTTATTAAGTAGTATTTTTTTAGATGAGCTATTTATTGAAGTTAAATAGATTAATTATTTTTAAAATATTAACATTTAGTTTAATATTTAGATTTAAATACTTCTAGATATTTTAACTTATTATATAGAATTATAATATAATATACTAATAGTTAAAGTTAGAGCTATTAGATAGTTTTATTATTATATTGAGATTACTAGTAGTTAAGTATACTATTTTTAAGTAGTTTATTAAAGAACTAATAAGATAGATTAAAAAGGATTTTCTTTATATTAATTAATTAAAAGTAGTTTAGAAATAAATTAAATAAAACTAGGCTTATAACTATAATGAATAAATGATATGGTATATAGTTTAAATATAGGTTTTTAAAAAGTATAATCTATTCAAACTAGAGTGAAGTACTTGAATACGTATAAATAGAGCGGTTAGGTTTTATATAAGTTTGTATAGCTATATAGTAGCCTTGGTGCTATACTTATTCTCACAGTATATAAATTTTCAAAATAAATTCTTTTTATTATTATATTACTAACTTATATAGAAATCTTAAGATATTTTCTCTTAGTTTTAAAAATTCTTTTAAAAAAACCCTTACTACCCTTAGTATATCTCTTAATAATTCTAAGTTTATGCGAGAAGTAATTAAAAGTACTACTTTATTTACTATTAATATAATAATTAGTAGTAAAACTACTAATTAAAATACTAAAAGTATAATTAATAATAAAGATCTTAAGGAGACTTTTTATTATTCTAAAAGAACTATAAAGTATTTTATACTTACTTTTAAGTTATTTATTCTTATTTCTAAGAAGTAGAAAAAACCTATTACTATTAAAAGTTTTCTTATAACTAAAAATACTAAGTCCCCTATACTTAAAATTATTAAAATAATTCTAATTTTATCTAGTTATAAGTATAAATATATAAATAAGGATAATAAAGAAGAATTTTATAGTTCTTATCTTAATTGTTTATTTTTTCTTATTAAAAGTTATAATACTTTTAAGATTTATTATTAAAATCCTTATTATTACTATAAGTACTATCTAATTAGTAATACTTATAAAATAAGTATAGAAATAACTATTTATCTCTTTACTAAGTTTCTTACTATTTGTAATAATAAGAATATTAAGTTTATAATAAGTATCTCCTATATAATCCTCTAATCTACTTTCCTAACTTATATATTTCTAGATAGTTTCTTCTAAATACTAAGAATTTTATAATACTATTACTACTACTTATACTAATTATACTAAAAGTTACTTAATTCTTATATCTACTCCTTATATTCTATTTATAATATTTATAATTCTTATAGTTCCTACTACTACTATAATTTCTTTAAGTAACTTCTTTATTAGTAGTACTAATAGTATTAGCTTTTTCTTTCTAGCTAAAATTTTAATTACTAGTTCGTATTACTTTCTTAATATTTACCTCTCGCTCTATCTAAATAGCTATACTTCTAATATTTTTCTTAAGTTACTTTTTAATATTTATAAATAGGTTACTTATTATAATAGTCTTTTAGAATAATAATATAATAGTTTAGTTTATTATTTTAAGTTTTAGCTTTAGAGGATTAGTTTTAGTTTATAGGTTCTATACTTTTAGATACTTTTTTACTTTTAAACTTTAGTTCTAAATTAAGAAATACTTCGCTCTCTTATACTCTTAAACTTAATAGTAATCTTATATAGTTTGTTACTTATCTATATCTTATATTAATTTAATTTAAGAAAACTTAAGTTATACTTCTTTATTTGTTTAAAAATTACTTATATAATTTCTTTTAAAAAAGTCTTATTTATAATTTAAATCTAATTACTTTTAGAATTTTTCAAATAGTTATATTAATAGAACTTTAATTAAATTATCTACTACTAGTTATACTAAAAGAGTATAAATAATTAATAGTTTTTTTTAGAAATCTTTTAGTAGAACTAATAGTTATAAATATCTATAAATTTTAAATAAATTTAAAATCTTATAAGCTTTTTAGAAATAAGACTTACTATCTAGAAATTATTATATTAGATTTCTATTATTACTAGTTAATTCTTATTAATTAAAAACTTTATTTGTTTTAAGTTTCTTATTAATAGTTAGAATTATAATAAAACTAGTAAGTAGCTTATAAATAATACTTCTTTTACTATTAAAAAGAAAGAAAATAGTTTAATTTCTATAATTAATATTATAACTATAGATTACTTTATAGTTTTTTAAATAATATTCTTTTTAAATAGTTTTATTATGAAACTTTAAGAGTTCTTTTAATCTTATATATTATCTCTAAAACTTATATCTAAAAAGACTATTAAAATATCTTCTAAACTTTTAAGTTTTATACTATATTTAAAATATAAATATTAAATCTTATAGATATAGTTAAATATTTAGTTCACTACTTCTTAATACTAAAAACTAAAGTTTTAATTAAAATAAGCTAACTAACTAGTAGTAAATACTATATTAAGCTTTATTATAACTACTATATATAGTATTATACTTACTTTCTTCTAATAGAAGTTTATTTTATAATATAAAACTTCTCCTTTATATAAGAGGAGCTCTAAGCGTATTATAAGAGATTTATCTGTTATTTTAAATTAATACCCTTTTAGTAGGAGTTTATAAATCTTCTCTATATATATAGCTTATAAGAACTATAGCTTTTAAGCTTCTCAATTACATAAGACTTTAATACTAAAGAACTACTATAAATCCTCTCTCTTTTTAAAGTAGTATTATAATTAGAAGTCTTATATAGCTTTTCTTATAAGACTTTTATATATTTTTAAAAAAGTTAAGATGTAATTATTAATATAAAAAAAGAAAAAGACTTAGTTTTTATATTAGTAATAATCCTCCCTAGAGATATAAGTGAATTATAAATCCCTAAAGTTCTTCTTAAGATATTACTACTATAATATAAGAGATCTTTAAAAACTATAAAATACTTTTAAGAACTTTAAAACCTTACTTAATATCTTATATTTTAGAAATATTTATATATAGATCTCTTTATTAATCTTAATATAAATAAAAATATTTACTATATTATATTATAAGAATTTAAAATTAAAATATATAGTAATTATTATAAGTATTTTAAATAATATTCATATAAGTATTACTATATAGGTATCATATTTATCTTTAAGTTACTAATTTCCTCTTATAATTAGGCGAGTTTTTAATTTTAGTAATTACTTATACTTATTAAGCTTATAAGTATAGACTTAGTAATACCTAAAAACTATTTAGCTTCTTATAATTAGTTTATTAATCTTAATTTATAATTATAAAATCTAGTAGTTTTTAAAATATACTTTTTTAGCTTTTTAAAACCTTTAAGCTAATAGGTAAATATCTTAAAAACTTATATCTTTCTTCTTTATATAGTTTAAATATTCTTCTTAATTTATAAACTACTGATAAGATATTAAGAAGAGAAGTAATTCTTATTAATATATATCTTTAAAGCTTAAGGATTTTATATTATATTATAATAATTAGGATCTTCCTAAAAATATATAAAATTCTTCTTAACCCTATTTTAAGTTTTTTAAACTACTTAAAAATAATAAGTAACTAACTAAATAATTAGGATACTATTTATATTTTTTTTACTTATTTTATATACTAATAGCTTTACTATTACTTACTTTAAATTATCTATCTTAATAGAATTCTTAAGCTAGTTAGGCTTTAAATATCTACTTAAAGAAGTAACTAGTTTTATATAAACTCTAAAATCTCTATATATTTTATATCTTACTAAGAAAGCTATTTTAAAAAATATTTATAAAGTAAATTTCATTATAAGTAAAATTTATAGCTACCTCCCCCCCTTATATTCCTTCTTTAATACCTCTTTAGAAACTACTATAAAACTTATAAGTTCTAAAGAGAGAAGAAGAATAAACTAAAGTTTAAATCTTACTTTAGAATAAGTAGGTTTCTTATTAAGGTTTTAAATATTTACTTACTTAGTATTTAGCTTAGTTAAGGATTATTTAGTAATTTTATCTACTTCCTTATTAATATCTTACTTTATAAGTATACTTTTTAATTATTTTATAAGCTTAGTAATCTTCTTTTAAATCTCCTCGAGGTTTATCTATAATATCTAATATATAAACTCTCTAAAGTTATTATTAAAAAAACTCCTTCTTATTAAATATTATATCTTAAATTATAAAAACTTCTTTTTAAACAAAGTTCTAAATCCTAAAAGAGTTATTTAAAATATAACCTACTAGGAACTTTAATAAGGCTTTTAATATAAGCTTTTAGTATTAGTTTTATTTTAACTAAATTTTATAAGTTATTATATAGGCTTAGTATTTATATACTTTTAGGTAAGAAAAATCTAAAGTTAATATATAAGTATTTTTATCTTTCTAAAACTATTAATAAAACTATTTATATAGTATCTTCTAACCTTATAAAAGTAAAAGAATATATATATATATATATATATATATATATAGCTACTTTAAGGATTTTAAGCTATAGATTATAAAGTAAAGATACCTTAATAACTATAAACTTTATATACTCCTTAATTACTACTACTATTCTCTTTATTCTTCTATTTTATACTTAAGTATTTAGTATAGAAAGTTTAAATTTAATATTTTTCTTATAAATTTCTATTTAGATTATTCTATACTTCTAGATCTTATTATCTATTTTAATCTCTTTAATTATAATTTTATATATTATTTTAAAGAAGTTAAAAAACTTTCTAATTACCCCTAGGATTTCTTTTATTCTTCTTAAATAAAAATAGAAATCTTATATTAAACTAATTATTTAATCTATAAAAATTACTATTAATATATAGTTTTTATAGTTTTTATTAAAGTTATAAAAGTTAATAGTAATCCTCTCTTCTAAATTAGTATATTATACTGTTTCTCTTAAAATTCTATATATTATTCTATACATCTTCCTTCTTATATATATATTATAATTTATAATTAAAATTACATAAAATTAAGATTTTAATTTTATTCTTCTAATAAATATTAATAAGTAGATTATTATTTTAAGGTTTAAATACCTTAACCTTATATATTAAAACTCTTAAGACCTAACTATAAAGTATTTTTATATAGAAATAGTATATTTATATTACTAATAAAATTCTAGAAGTTTATTTTAAAATAGAAATTTTATAACTATAGATATTTTAAAAGTAACTTCTTCTAGAGGGTTATATTTAAATATATATTATCTACTTATAATTTTAAGAGAGTAGAAATAGGTCCTATCTACTTTCTATATATAGTTATTTCCTAAGTTCTAATCTTACTATAAATTTCTCTTATAAAACTTCTTAAGTAAGATTAAGTTATTTATAAAACTAAAGTAAAGTATTATATTATAAAACTATAGCTTTATAAGTTTATAAGAACTTCAAATAGTAATTACTATAGTATTATACTTTTTAATAGGAATCTTCTAAATTCTAGTTTAGAAGTAGTTACTTATAGAAGATTTTATAAAAGTTTAAAACTACTTAGTATTATTAAAAATATATATTATTAATCCTAAGTCTAAGATTATAAAACTTATAAAAATATAAAGTTTATTTAAAACTATTAGAATAGTATTTATTATACTATAAAACTATTTATATAGTTAAGAAGTTAAGATTAAATCTATAACTTTCCTTATATACTTTATAAAATCTTTATTAGATTTCATCCTCCTATTTAAAATATTTTAGATTCTTTAGTTAAACCTCTAGGTATAATATTAAATCTTTTTATTAATATAAAAATATTTTAAAAAAAGGTATTTTATCTAATAAATCTTATAACTAGTACTTCTATTTAACTTATATTTCTTATTATTATCTAAGTCTTACTTATAATACTTACTAATATATTAACTAGGAGTACTTCTCCCTCTCTAAATTTAACTTTAACCTTAACTTTTTATAAGAAGAAGAAATCTCTCTACTATTTCTCTATCATTTATCTAAAAGTCTATAAAGCTAAATATCCTTCTTATTAATCTAGTTTTTATTAGAATAATCTTTTAATTTAAAATAAAAAAATAAGTCTAATTAATAACTTTAATAATTATTAGATTATTATTTTAAGCTTTCTAAAAAATTATAATTTAATATAAAAAAATCTAAAACTTAATCTAAATATTTATAAAAATTATAATATATTCTATAAACTAAATAGTAAGCTTATAAATATTTAGGATTTTAATATTAAAATATTTATAAATAGTTTTTTCCTATTAAAAACTTAAGCTTTTATATTATTCTTAAAGTTTAATTTCTTTTTAATAAGTTCTATAAGTATTATTTAGTATTCTATAATTACTTCTACTTTTTTTCTATCTCACTATAGTTTATATAGCTTTTAAATTTAAATAGCTAGATATTAAGACTTTTTATTATACTATAAAAATATTTTAAGAAATCTAAAGAAACTATATTTCTAATATATTTTTATACTACTTATATCCTTTTTATTCTCTTATAATATATTTTTACTTAAAAACATATTTAGTCTATCTTTTTTTATAGAAAGTTATATTAATAGTTAAGAAGTACTTAAGAATTATAATATAAGAAGTAGTATTTCCCTTAGTAAAAATAATCTTAATATCTTCTTTAACCTTAAAAATTATAGTTTAAAATTAAAATAAAGCTTATAATAACTATTAAATTCTTATTAAATAGTTAGAAATCTTAGGAATCTTTAGTTTAATAATAAGCTTCTTATATTTTTACTAGATTTTCTTAAGAGAGTTTTATTATAAAATAAAAAGTTTATAAGGTCTTAAAAACTATAGGACTAATATAAAGACTTCATTTAGTTAATTTAGAAGACCTAATCCTTTAAATTATTTAAAATAATCTTTCTAAAAAAAGTAGATATTTCTCCTTAAAGCCTTAGGAAGTTTCTAATTTAGATCGTTCTTCTATAATATATATAAGATTCTTAATTATTAAATTAATTATATTATTATTATTAAATCTAAATCGCTTAAGAGATTATAGAAGTACTAGATACCTAATAGGAACGTATTAATATAATTCTAGAAGGTATATACCTGAGGTATATCTCTCTCTATCTAATAATTACTACTAACCTAACCTAACTATTGATATAAAGCCTTATAAGTAGGGTTTTAAGTAGGTAATACTAATTCTATTAAGTAGGCTTATATTAATAATTATATTCTTCTAATAACTAACTAGTAACCCTAACGCCTAACCCTAATCCTACTTCTCTAATTTATATCTTTAAGCCAATCAGGTTCCAGGGGCCCACTTTTTATTTTAAAATAAGTGGGACCAGTGCCCCATAGCAATGGTCAGGTCAGGTCAGTACTAATGGTCAGGTCAGGTGAACTAAGGACCCAATAGTCGGGTGAACTATACCCTCGTTTCCAGTGATAATGGATGGATGGCAGTTCTTACATGCCTCTACCCTGTGCCTGCCCTGCTCTGGTCTGCCTTCTCCCATCCCACCCCATCATCTCCAGAGCACTGTCTGCCTGACGAAAAATCGACCGTGTGTCATTGCTCGATGTACATCAGCAAAAGAGAAACAACACGGACTGGCTGCTGAGGACCGTGGCCGTGGTCGTGACCCTTCCAGCCTCCAAGGCCCTCCCTTCACCACACGGCTCAGGTAGCACGACCAGCCTGCTTTACCTTACAGAAACGGGCACTTACCTTACTTGTAGGTGCCTTAGTTCAAGGTACTAGAGGTGCAGGTACCCTATCTGCGGTAAGCTGCAGTCTGAGTACCTCACCTCACCTCATCACATTACCTCAGTTACATCATCAGCTCCTGCCCACCTACATACTATAAGCTGCACTTACCTCACTGCGTACCTTGGTCCTGTCCATGTATCTTACCTGCCTCCTCATCGCATCGAGTCCAAAACCCTCGCTATTCCCTCCTACCTTGCCTGACTTGAACATACCTACCGAGTATCCTTCGTCTGTTCAACTCACTTAACCTCCTCATCTGGCGCCGTCATTTTCAGATTGCTCGAGGCATATCGCATCTCCACACACAGCCCGGCGCATTCCATCCACGTCCCGCTCAAATCACCGCAGTCGTGCGTCTCGTCTACCACTAACCTACTGGGTTCTCGAGTCGGAGCTTGGCCTCGCCCAGCCTGCCTGCTTCTGCCTGAAGTCCTCCTCGTATGATGCTTCTAGGCACGACTCCCTCGGCCTATTAGTACATCTTGATACCCTCGCCTAGCCGTCGCGATAGTTCGTCGCCTCGACTTCTGACCAACCTCTCCGACTAGGCATTTCCAAGCTTGTCGCATGCCATCCTATGCCGCGCCAAACGCTGCTGCCGACGAGACCAAACCACCAGCCCAAGCCACCGCCGTTATATATCTAAACAGTCCGTCCGGACCCCACACTTTCGTTTTCCGGGCGTTGGAAGTAGAAACTCGACCTAAATTGCCCACAAAACAGGATCCCCATCTCTTAGAGACCCTGGCCCCGAATGGCGACCGCGACCGCGACGACGGCAGAGCCCGACTCGAATGAGTCGACGGCCCATTCTCAACCTGCGGATCCTAAACCTCCAAACTTCTATGGCTATCTCTTCAACCCAGACAAGAGCCCGACGCACACGCTTGATGCCCTGTTGCGATCCATAGCTCGTCACATTGTACGTCACGTCCCGTCTCAGCCCGTCTCCTCGTGTTCCCGTATTCTCGCTTCCTCTCCCACAACCTACCTTGCCCCAAACAGTCTGCCGTGGGCCGATAACTGACGATACCCGCTCTTTTGAAGAAACTCAATGTTGGCGACAGGAATGTCCAAGCCTTGACCCCCCAAAAGCTCTCCACTTTCTATAAGGCTGTCGGCGGCGACTACGACCGTGAGATGCCAGCTCTTCCACACGCGCTGCCTGCACCGCGATGCTGACATGTCACCGTAGCCCTTTTCCTGGAATCTCCCTACCCCGCTATTTCTTACATCTGGCAGGTTACCGGCTGCCAGCACTCTCTGCAGCCATCTGACAATGATTTCGAGCCTCCTTCTGTGCCAGCACTTACACTACGCGGCTTTGTGCGATGGGAAGCAATCGAGATCTTGCTTGGCCCGGAGGAACACGTGCCATTCATCCAGCACGCCGTCAAGAACTGGAATCTAAAGCACCCTGAGACCAACGAGCCGTTTCCTGCAGACTTACCTACAGACGCCTTTCCCGTCAAACCAGACCCCGTGATTGACAAATGGCATAAAAACTGCGCTGAGAAATTGAGAAAGGCCGCCACCACCAAGGAAGATGAAGCTGCAACAAAAGCGGCGGCGGCGGCGGCGGCAGCAGCTGCGGCCGCTGCTGCTCCGCCCAGCCGGCCTCCAGAGAGAGACGAGCCGAGAGTCAAGGCTGCTTATGTCCACGTTCGAAGCCCGTACCAGAAGTCTTCGCCTCCGCCTCGAACTCCGCAGGCCGACTACTTCGCCCCAGGCCCTCGCCCGGTAGCTTACAGTCATGTTCAAAGCCATGGTGACAGGAGATACCCGCCTTCACGACTGAACATACCTGCCCGGACCCCCGAACAGGATCGATATCGCGGCCAGCCATCGCCGGACGACCGCCGTCGACGGAGCTTCTCCGACTATCCATCTCCTACCCAAGAGCCTCTCTATGCTGCCGATCATTTACATCCCAACAGACCGCCGATGCAGCCTCGTCGACACAGCCAACCCCGTCACTACTCTTCAGCCTCTACCTCCGACTCCGACACGCCACCCAGCCCTCGATCCAAGCGTAGGCCTCACACCCAGAGCTCTAACGAACCGCCCTCTTCGGGCTTCAGACGAATGGGGCATCCGCCGCCTCCATCTGTGCAGACACCTCCGTTGGCCACACGTCTGCACAGGTCAGAGCTGAGGGAGGACCCTCGTCGTCGCAGCATTCCGATAGTCGACAAAATCAGCGAAAAAGTGGCGTCCATCATACCCAGCGGGCGATCGCCCGACCGCCAACGAAGCACTTCCGGCCGTCGCAGCGATCCCCCATCGCGCCGCAGCCGTGAGAATCTGCCAACTTCAAAGCTGAGCCGCAGCTGGGCAGGCGTGGCTGCAGATGAGTTGGAACCATCGGACTCGGAAGACGAGAGAAGCCGCCACCACCAAAGGATCCGAGAGCGCAAGGAAGTCGAGGAACGGGAGCGGGAAAGGGAAAGGGAACGGGAAAGGGAACGGGAACGGGAACGGGAACGGGAAAGGGAAAGGGAAAGGGAAAGGGATCGGGAACGGGAGAGAGAGCGAGCGCGGGATCGTGGCCGGGACCGGAGGCACAGGGACCGAGACTATGAGCGTGACAGAGAACGCGAACGTGGCGAACGCGAAAGAGTGGTGGACTGGGAGAGAGACGAGGACCGAGACGCGCGCAGGCGACGGGAGAGACCACACCCCGTGCGCCCCGAAGCTCAGCGACGAACGAGCAGCCACGCCGATGTGGACCGCATGCGGGAACGGGCCGAGCCGCCGTGGGACGCGAGAGACCGCGATCGGGGCGAGCGCGAGTTTAGGGACGACAGGAAGAGGTGGAAAGACTCGCGCGGCGGAAGCCCAACCATTTCTGGCGTTTCGGGCAGGCAGTACCCTACCAAACAGGCTTGGGACTGATGCTGTGGGTGAAGCAGCATGGTAGCTGGCAATGAATGAACGATTTGACGAATACAACGGATACGCCCAGGCATAATGACATCACATTTCAATCCCTCTCTGCATGATATACCTCTGTACTCAGGTCTTCTGTCATGTACTGAAGATGTCATGAGTGTATGTATCACATCACAAGCTTGAATTTGACCAGCCTGAGTGCAAAGTTGATTGTTAGAAAAGCTAGCCTGTTGATGCTGCCGACGCAGATGCTGCTGAATGTCCTCAGCCAGGCTCCCTGGATAGTCTCAAGAAACATCTCGTGTGCAAATGGCACTGCTGTCTGAATGCCCCCCCCCCCCCCCCCCCCCC